>VMDO01014598.1:0-54015 GCA_007922755.1 Pedetes capensis | reverse complement strand
TTATTATTTAGTTATTTATACGTGTGTCACCCCATTGAGTCCATACTATGAAAAATGGATATTTTAACTTATTAGATTGTTTTTCTTGGTGGAGGGCTGCTGGCACAAAAACTTTAGTCTGTGTTGGCTCAAGGAGTTCATGCTGTTGGCAGTCATTCAAGAATTTTTTGTTGCTGGCCTCTTAGGGAGTTTTCTTAACTCCTGCTCTGAATTAGCACTGCTCACAGAATCAGAGGATTATATATTTACATCTATTACTCATTTTTCATTAATTTTCCCAGAAATCCACAATATGAATGCTAACAGAATTAGAAGATTATATATTTATATTCATTATTTGTTTTTTCACAATATGAACAAAATAGTGACCAATTCAAATTTAGGAAAAAGAAAAGATGAGATTTCAAGTCCTTTTCCATGAAGAGACCTTCTTTTGGAGGTACTCTTCGCCTTTCGGTGAACTTTCCCTCTGAGGGCTTTGAGGTATTTTTCTCCTTTCGGTGGATGTTCCCTCTGATGCTCTTTTAAAAGTACCCTTCCTCATGTGGGGACTCAGTTTACCCACCATGAGTGGAAATGAACCTGGCAATAATGGCCATTTGTTTCCTTTAGTTGCTTGGGCACTAGTTTAGTTTTGGCATAATTCCTACCTGTGTTAATATTCTTTGAGTATGCATGCATGTACGTGTGTGTGTGTGTTTACACATACATACAGATAGATATGTACATCTTTTCCATAATTCAGTATACATAAACACATGCACCCTTTGGAAAAGCAAATCTCCAATTTGTAGCCATGACATTATATCTGCCCCACATATAGATGGCATGGAAGTTAATTCAACACACTGAGCCACCATCTTCTCTTCAATTAAAAAGTGACTTAGAGAATGTATCCTCATTATAGTAACCATAGTGGTCATGGGGTACAGAGTAGATGAAAGATCAGTCTACAATGTATCTAATCATCTGAGAATGCCTGCAATCTGTTTGGGGATAAGTGAAGTTCATGTAAAGAGAAGTCAAATAAAAATGCAAGAAGCATGTTTGTATGATACAGTGTACTTGAATAAAATGAATACTTTGTATCATAATACTTTGAAGGGGAAAATCAATATAGTCTTGAGAATAATAAATATTCCTCCTGGAAGATGTGTTTTTACTCAACTTCAAAAAAATGGTATTAAGTATTCACAAGCTTATAAAGGAGAGGAAGAATGCTTCAGGTGAAGATGACTTGGGGAGGTTCTGAGGGGTGGCATGCAGATATAGTGAGATTTACGAGTTCCAATGGACCTCAGGAACCAGGCTCTCCTGGATGGAAGGCCAGTGTTGGGAGGCGATGGGAAGAACCTGAAAGCATTCTAAGGAGAACATCACCAAATTTGTATCTTTTATGAAGCTTTTGCATAATGAACAAATTCCTAGTAAGTGCAGGTCCTAATTATTTTTCTTTGATCCTGCTAACACTTATGCCTTCTAAATGGAAATGTTTTTCAAATGTTAATGCTATGAACATAAGGAAAGGATTAACAGTGTCAGATCTGCGAAATTTCTCCTATCAAATACCTCACAGTTGCTATAGCAATGTTTTTGCAAGCAGAGCCTTAAAGAGAAAAACCTGGCATGTTTGGAGAATCTATCAGGATTGCTCCAACTTGAAAATATGAAATAAAATGAAGAGGCAGCATAATGATTTTCGAAGAGCATAGGGCTGTGGAAAGCATTAAATAAATATTTTAGGTGAATCTCTTAAGAGCTGACATGATGTAATGTTTATGCAAGTCCCAGATGTTATTATTATAAAAGAAATCAGGTACATAGCTAGCATTTGAATAATAAGTAAATTCCCAGCAGTTATGCTAATAATCAGAAAACTATGTAAATAACATGGCACACAACATAAGTATCACTCCTACTATATTACTGTGATAATACTGTGTCAATTATATTGTTTCACCATTAACACCTATCTATAAATTAAATTGCATTTTTAAAGTGCTATATAATTTTATGACTTATTGACTCCACACTTTCTGAGAAAAACCTCCAATTATTTTAGACATTGATCAAAAATTCCAGTTTGCACACTGGATACTGAAATATGTAAAGCATACCAGACATATTAATATGCAAAGTAGCAAGATGGTAATCAATTGGGAAAGTTGGCATTGTTATAAATGCAAAAGGATGTTTCTACGAAAAGACAATGAGATTCGGTGATATGAATTGTGGTTGTAGGCTGACTTTGGCTATCTGTTCACCAGTTCCCTGCCTGATTAGTACAAACCTAAATTTGAAGAAGAGCTTCTTCAGGATTTTTTTATCTATTGTTGCTGAAAACATCTTACCTAAACTTTCTTTAAGACAAATGCATTGTTACATGTTGTAATATCCTTTTATTCTTCTCAAAGAAAATAGAAACTTTGTCAGAGTCAAGGAAAACTATAGTTTCCCTTTCAACATTCATACTGTTCTACTTTAGGAAATAGAAAATGGAGAAGTCATTCTATTAACAAACATCTATGCAAATTTGATCATGGTGAAGGAAGGATTCCTAACAAATTATGAAGCTTTTATTTCACTTACCACTTATATTGAATATACAAATACAAAATAAAAAAAACTTACAGAAACATTCTATCTGAAATAATTTCACCAATCAACTATCCATGATGAAATAACCATCCCTTACTAGAGGCAACTTCATTCAACCGTTGCCTTCACAAACAATTTGATGAATTTTGAGGCAAAATAATAATAACTAAAATTTGCTGGAATGATGAATCATTATAGAAAAAGATTAAAAATAACCCAAAAGCTCATCAGTAGGAGGCTAATTGAATCAACCATGAAAATCTATACATTATTTTGCAGCTGTCAAAAGACATAAGAAATATTTCCAGTTAACTGCAATTTAGATTCTCCCAAGACATTAAAGTGAAAAACATCAAGGTGGAAAAAAATGAGTGTAGTATGCTACAATAAGCTGTCATTTGTCTAAGAAATTAGGGAGTTAAGTAAACAGTTATGGAGGGTCTCATAGAGGTGGATAGAAAAAGGTTATATGTATAAGGGAACAGGTTAAAAAAGCGAGATTTCTTCTTTTTTTTTCTTGTTTTCTTTCCTTCTTGTTTTCTTCCTTTCTCTCTTTCTTTCTTTTTTTTTTTCCTTTTTCTCATTTTCACTCTTTTTCTATGCTTCTATTGAGAAAGCATCTCACTATGTAATTGTGTATCCCAGGCTGGATCCTGGGATACACAATATCCTGGAATACATGATCCCCTAGCTTGTCCTTCTGAGTCCTGGGATTACAGACTTGTGCCACCACACCCATTTTTGTTGTTGTTATGTGTTTGTTTTGGTGATATTTCCTTTAATTTTAACTTATTTGTAGATTTAAATTCAGAACCTATGTGTTTATATATTTATGATATATTTGCATATATATTAAATACACAAAATTATGTGCATATGTATGCATACAAGGTATGCCTACAATGAGAAGAAAAACAAATTTTGTATGAAGTTGATATTCAAGTCACACAAAGGAAAGTTGTGGTAAGATAGTATGATTTTTCAAAACTCAAAACACTGTAAATCCAGTATACATTTTTTAGTAATTGTATATTGGTAGTAATATTGATACTGTATTCTGATAGTGAATTATGTTAATACTAATACAAGATTTTAGAAAAGAAAAAAGAAATGCAATAAAAAGAGAAATGCTATATATTCTCACTCATACGTGGAAGCTAAATCTAACTTAAAGGAAGAAAAACACCTATACAGATGTAGATAACTAACCATATGTAGACACATAAAAATGAACAATGATACTTAAGAAGGGAAAATATAAGCAGAGTAGAAAGAAGGGGTGGGGATCAGCAGGTGAGAGCCAGGTGGGAGAAGGCAGAAAGGGGAGGGGAAGGAAATTACTGGGGAAAAGGGGAAGAGAGAAAAAGGAAAATCTCAAAATATATGATGCAACTTTATGAATACATGGGAAAAAAGGGAAAGGAAAGAGAAAGTGAATGAGACTATATGACTGAATATGATTTTTATTACATATAATTAAATGTTTCTGTAAAATATGTAAGTTGATGAAAGTGTAACCAAAAGTGATGTAATAGCTGCACAATGAAAATAGCAAAAGTCTTATTACTCTGTACTGCAAAACATTTGTAAATAAAGTAAAAGGAAGACAATGTCATAAATACCACTATGGATTATTCAGTCATAAAAAGAGCAAAATCTTGTCATTTGTAGCAACAAGGATAAACATGAAGGACATTATGTCAACTGATATAAGTCAGCCCCAGAAAGACAAATGCCATATGATATCATTTATTTGGTGAATCTAAAAAAACTGATTTTATAAAAAGTAGAAAGTAGAATGGTGATTACCAGAGCCCATGGGGCATAAGGTAGACAGGAACATGGAGAAAGGGGTCAACAGGTATAAAGATAGAAATAGTAGCAATGAGACCAAAGAATTTTAATGTAACTTTTTGAATTTTGTTGTGGTATCAAATAAGAATATCCACAACTAATCATAAGGTTATTAAATATGCTTTCTTTTTCCAACTACCTAGTTAAACTATAAAAGCATGTGTGATAATCCCATTGTCTTCTATTAAACCAGGTTTTAAAGAGATTTGCAAAAATAAATTGAAAAAAAATTAGATAAAAAATACTATAAAATGAATGTCCAAACTGAAAGTATCTGTAAAAACACATGAAACTACATTGGACAGAGGACTAATTTCCAGAATTTATAAAGAACTCAAGAAAGCAATACCCAAGAAAACAAATAACCTAATACACAAATGGTCAAAGGAACTGAAAAGACAGTTCTCAAATGAAGAGACCTGTAAAGCCAGGAAACACACGAAAAAATGCTCAATATCCCTAGCCATTAAGGAAATGAAAATCAAAACAACTCTGAGATTCCACCTTACTCCAGTGAGAATGGCCAAGATCAATAAAAAAGATAACAACAAAGGCTGGTGTGGTTGCAGAGAAAAGGGAACCCTCTTACACTGCTGGTGGAGCTGTAAATTGGTTCAACTACTTTGGAAATCAATATGGAGATATCTTAGAAAACTAAAAATTGGTCTACCATATGACCCAGCTATAATACTATTAGGAATATACCAAAGGGAAATGAGGCATCATATCCCAGAGACACCTGCATCTCCATGTTCAGTGCAGTACTCTTTGCAATAGCAAGGATATGGAATCAACCAAAGTGTCCATCAACGGAAGAATGGATAAGAAAACTATGGTACATATATACAATGGAAAACTACTCAGCAATCAAAAAAAAAAAAAAAAAGAAAAGAAAGAAAAAGAAAAAATGCCATTTGCAGTAAAATGGATGGAATTGGAGAAAATTATCTTAAGTGAATGAACACAAGCCCCTAAAGAGAAATACCACATGTTCTCACTCACATGTGGGAGCTGAATCAAACTTACAAGAAGGAAATAGTCCTATCCAAAAATTGGAACATAATAAAAAGCTAATGTGAACTAAGTGGAGAAGAGACAATTCAAGGAGTGCAATGAAGGAGGGAAACATCTAGCAAAAGGAAGCAATGATGGGAGAGGAGTGGGGAGGAGGGACAAGGAGGGGCAAGAATGAGAGAAAGGGTGATCTCAAAGTAAACAGCCCAACTTTAATGGTTCAGGAAATAATTGCAATAATGCCCACAATGCCAAAGGATGGTAAGAATGCAAATGGGATAGATTATTCATGTAATACTGCTGACATTGTAAGAAGATAGATCACTACAGAAAAAAGTATGGACTTAAATCATAATTGGAATGCAAGGGTATACAGTAAAATGCAGGACATGCAAGTAGACATGCAAGTAGAAGAGTGGTCATTGGTGGGTAGGTGGGAAACGGGGAAGGAGGGGCACAAGAGGGTTAGGAGGAAGTTATCTGTGCAATGTACAATGAAATGAATATATGGAAATGTCACAATGAAATGCATGTCAGAATGAAACACATTAAGTTGTACATTAAAATTTTCCAATTAAAAAATTGAAAGAAATTAGATAAAAACACTATAAAATTGATGTCCAAACTGAAAGTATCTGTACAAACACATGAAACTTCCTTTAAAAAATATACATTTTATCTCTGTTAATTAAAAAGATTAAAAAGTTATGACAAGTCACTAGCAGAGATCATGCCTGTTGCTCATTGTGGTCTCTAAATACCATTGCCCACTCAGAGAAAAAAGGTTTCTTGGAGGAAATTGTCAATACCTTGTCTGTGGCAGAAATCTAAATATGAACTTGGAATCACTTCTTATACTATAACCTACACAAGTTATCAAAGACTGGTGTTTATGAGTCAAGAGTTCTTGATATAACAAAAGTAGAACAATTTGGGCATTGATAAAGTGATAAGTATAACTGATTGAAATTTGGCCAAGGGTTAACTTACAACATTGTATTATTCTAATTGTTCTGAAATTTTTCATAATAAAAAGTTAAGGAAATTTGATTGATATAAATGAAATCTTGTCATCTGGCAAGATGGTACACACTTGTAATCCCAGGAAATGAGGAACAGAGTCAAGAGGATCATATGTTTGAGGGCAGAGGCAGCCTGTATTACTTAAAGAGACCCAGACTCAGCATAAAATATATAAATTGGTCTGAGGGTGCAGCACAGTGATAGAGTGTTTCCAAAGTGTGGGTAAAGTGCTGGTTTCAACCCCATGTACTGAAGAAAAAAGAAGAAAGAAAGACAGAAAAAGAGGGAGAGAGAAAGGGAGAAAGAGAAAAAGAAAGAAAGATAACTGGGCTTGGTGGCACATGCCTATAATCCCAGCGACTCTGGAGGAGACAGAGGCAGGAGGATCGTAAATTCCAGATCACAGGTAGTCTGCATAATTTAGCAAGACCCTGTCTCAAAAAAGTAAAATAATGGGCTGGGGGTGCAGCTCAGTGGTACAGCACTTGCAAAACCTGGAAGTGCAAGGCCCTGGATACAACCCCAGTACAGAAAAAAAATAAAAAGAAAGAGAGAGAGAGAGAGAGAGAGAGAGAGAGAGAGAGGGAGAGAGAGAGAGAGAAAGAAAGGAAGGGAGGAGAGAAGAGAAGAAAGGAAGGAAGGAAGGAAAGATAGAAGGAAGGAGGGAGGGAGAGAAGGAAGAAAGGAAGGAAGGAAGAAAGGAGAAAAAGAAAAAGAAAAGAAAAGGAAGAGAAAGAAAGAAAGGGAGAGATAAGAAGGGATAGAGGGAGGGAAGGGAGGAAAGAAGGAATCTTATTATGAAATCATAACAGTTGACCTACTAGACTGGTTTGCCAAAAGTTACAATATTTGATTTTCACATTTCTCTTGCTAACAGATATTCAGCAATATGAAAATCAAAATGGATATAGAAAAGATAATGGGAAAACACTTAGTTTTCTGCTTAACCCTCACCATACTGCTTTAGTGAAGGAATAGAGGAAAAAAGTTCAGAGGTTAATTCTGCGAGAAATTTGGGAAATGCTAATGCTTTTTACAATAAAATGGTATATTTATACATTTCTATTAAAACTCAATCTGTGGGATTCTGTTTCTGTAAGTCATTATATAATTTATTAAGAATAGCGCTTATTTTCCTAGTTTAAGAGAAAGTATGTCAGCATTGCCTTGCTTTCCTCACTCTTGTTATCCCTTGGGAAATAATGATATAGTAGAATGGGCACAAGGGTAGTCATGAGATCATCTTAAAATTGTATCTAGTTTTCTCTTCCTGGCATGTAAATGCAGTTTAGCTTAGATGTGTTTCTCTTTTCTCTTGCTCAAGAGTGGGGATAATATTTCCTACTTCAGAAAGAGTTGTTCATAATGAAACTGTGTACATTTATACTTTACTTCAGTGGTGGGTACACAGTTGAAGACCTCCTATGATATCTCCTCCCCAGATAAAGATCTATTGGTATTGCTCACAAAAACAGAGGTTTGAAGAGTGACAGAAGTAGCTTTGCAGATGGTGCTTAACTTTGAATTGGAAGAATTTAGTTTTCATATGTTAACTTTATTTCCACCCTGCTTCATTCTCAAACAATGTATGTCGGAAAATAGAAATAGAGGGTAAAGCACATGTGATAGCCCTCTTTTTGTTTGAGAGTGTGCCAGCTCTTCTTTTCTGTCTTTTCATTTGTTATTGGCACATCTGGTGCCACTGACCTTTATGAAGTGACCTCTCTTTCCCTTTCTTCCATATATACACACTCAGTGCAGGGAGTTGAACAATCATACATGCAGTGAACACAGTATTTTATGGTTAATGTACCATCCTTTATGAGAATATGCTAGCATAATGATAGAGGACTGAAGCATGTAATCTATAATTAATACAAAGTGACTGTCATATAGGGGAAAGTGGTCCTTTCTGTAGAAGTATAAGTGCAGTCATGGAAACGGCTATAGCTCCTTGATTGTAATTATTCAGCCTCACTAGGGGTCTGCAGCTAGCTATTAAAGTGCTAGTGGTCCCTCATGCAGTGGTCTCCTATCCAATTAAACTTTCACAAGTCTATTCAGGAGGCACACATCAGGTTGTCAAAGACATTGTGGAACACCACTGTGTTCCATTAAATAGTGTCAAGCACCTTCATTTCTAATAGAACATAATGCTTTCAGTTATCTTGTGCATATAGAATTTGATCAGAGAATTTTCTTTCATTTGAAGAATTTTAATCTCTAGGCAGATAAAATATTTGTAAATAGAACATATAAAATTCTTCAATTTCTGATGCTTTGAGGATCCTACTCTAGCATTTTCTTCCTCTTCCAAAAACAGCATATGCAGAAATTAGTGAGAAACAAAAGAAAAATGTTAAATATATGGATCTATACACAAAACAGATGTGTAAAAGTTAAATTCAATGAACAAAGTACCTTAGTGTTCTGTAAAAATTTTGAAGTCTAGGAAATATACACAATGACAATGCCCAAACATTGTGTGGTTTCATGCATCTACTTAAAATATTATAAATTATACTATAAAATTTCAATTGAAAATGGGTTGAATTGTCAATGTGTGGAAAAGAAATTGTCCTGAGGTATCCAATAGTGGAGGATGGCAAACTATAAAAGACTTATTTTCCATGATGTTCCTTTTTATACACTACTGAATATACACTACTGAAAATGTTATAATTCTAAACACTACCTCCTGTTATACACAGGTTTCAACCAACTTCTTTCAGGTAAATTAAATCTGTGCTTCACCTTTGTCTGATCCTCCTATTTTTATGTTCTCTTCTGGAATCTCTCTGACTCACTGGCATGAGGTATTGGAGAGAAAGTATTTGACTTTCTTAAAATTCATTGCAGAAGTGTGGCTTGAACATAAAGTGTCCCTCAAAGATCTTATGTTTAACACTGGGTCCCTAGCTGCTGATGCTGATCTGGTAAGCTATTGTACTTTGGCAGGTGGGTCTAGCTTAGCAAAGTAGGCTCCCGGGAGCAGACCTTTGGAAGTTTTTATCCCAGGTTCAGAGTCCAGGTCACTTTCTGTTCCTGGTCCACCATGCCATGCGTTCATATGCAAGAAGACCTTCTGCCACTGCTTCCTTGCCTGCCCTCCCTCTATTATGGACTGAATCTCTAACTGTGAGCTGCCAATAAACCTCATCTCTCAAAAGTTAGTTCAGGTTGTTTTTACTGCTACAGTGAACACAGCTAATACAATGAGAAAGTTCAATTGTTGTGCCACATATGACAATGAGGGTATTATTGCCAATGGATAAATGGTAGACCCATTTCCCAGTGGGTAGGAGGTTCTTCAGGTTTAAGAATCAGTCATCTCTAGCATTAGCCAACTGGGAATGAAATGTATTACTTTCTTCTCCTCAATCTTTGCTTCCCAACCTTTACACTTCTTCTCTGAGGTCATCTGCCAAATAAACTACCCTCATATCAGCCATTTACTTTGGCCTGTCTTTTGGAGAAATCAAGGCAACACCATGTGATTCCCAGTGATGCCATTTACTCATTCTATAACCAATATGGGGGCTGGGATTTAGCTCAGTTGGTAGAGTGCTGCACTGCAGTCTCTGAGGTCCGGAGTTCAATTCCCCGCACTGCAAAAACAGGAGAAGGACCTGGCAATCCACTCCCAAGGCAATTCTGAAACAATCAGACATTGAAAACCCTATGAGGGTCGCTATGAGTCAGATACCGACTTGACAGCACCCAACAACAACACAACAACATAACCAATATAAATAATGTAACATCTCTATCCTTCATTTCTTAATCTATAAACTAAATTACTGGATAAGAAGATGATTTAAATATGAATAATGTACATCAAAATGCATATATGGAAATGCTACAATGAAAAGCATGTCAGAATGAATCACATTAAGGTGTACATTAAAAATTTCCAATAAAAAAGAAGAGGATTTAAACCCTTAAACCTTTATGAAAAGGTAGCCAAATTTTAGAATATGTAATTTCAATAAGAATAGATAAACTTTGGGGAAAGAAGTATACATTTTCATACTTTTGGCTGGATATTAATTATCACATTTTGTTTTAGTTTATTTTATTTCCTATTGCTTTTGCATTAGAGGTAAATGGCTAGTCAGTCACTAATATATTTTATTGAGAGGTGTGTGCAGATGATGTTAAATTATCCAAAACTGTCTTGGATAGGTATTAGATATGTCCTTGGAGTCCGTAACAACTTAAAAAAATCTACATAACCCTTCTTCTGTGGAGTAGGTGCCACATCAAAGACAGTCAGAATGTACTTTTATCACTTCATCCCACAACACCATTAGTATGTTGACTAGGAGACCAGTGCTCCCTATATAAAAGAACAGGATGTATCAAATGTATCTCGTGGTTTCCATGTCAGAAAGCCAGGCAGAGTAAAAATGTGCAGACACTAGGAACTATAAAAAAGAAAACAACATTGGACTTTTCATTTACCAATACAAAAAGAGTCAAGAGTAGCCTCTTGACATAAGTTTTGTTTCAGCAGGGTTTCAAAGGTGCTAGAAAGGAGAATACATTTGGTAGAGCTACAAAAGGAAAACTGGGTCTCTGGGAAGTACTATTTTAAGGTGGGATATTTGGAAGTGGAGGAGACTTACTCCTTGGTCTTCAGGTACATTTGTCAGTCTTGCATTTGTTGCAAATGGACAAAGAAGCCGGTTGAGAATACTTTAGAAGAGGAATAGATGCACAAAGCTGAGTAAAGGGTTTGGTATGGACAGTTGTTTCCTGGGAAAAGTAGGAGCCCATGAGATGCTACACTGTAGCTAAAGTCTCCTTACAAGGGGACAGATATGGCTACCATAACAATGAGTTTAGGTGTGCAGATTATGTTAAATTATTCAAAACCATTTTAGATAGGTACCAGATATGTCCTTGGAGTCCATAACAATAAAAAATCTACACAATACTTCCTCCAGGGAATAGATACCATTTTTGAAAGCCAGAATTTTGTTTTTATCACTTCTTCCATATCATTAGTATGTCGAACAGCAGGCCAAATTTTTCTCATCTATTAAAATTTACACGTTCTAAAATGTTCTAGTGATTTTAAAAAGTGTTAACAATTTAATAAAGGCAAAAAGCCATATATAAATCATATATATGTATATGATGTATAGGTAATACACAATATACAGCATAAGAATAGATGATAGATGGGTAGGCAGATAGGTAGTGAGGTGGATAGATCTCAGATAGTTGTTAGGTGAGGAGACAATTTGTTTTTGAGATACGTATAGGGAGATTGCAGATGAGTTATTTTCTATCTATGGTTATCTCCCATTTGTGAGATGAATTTTTAACGCCTAGATAGATAACAGAGGGTAAGCAGAGTTAAGCTTTGTTCTGTGAGATGCAATATCCATGCTGGGCTAAAAAACTTAAGAGGGAGGAAGTATATAGCTGGGAAAACTGTTAAGGCAGAGCTGCAAAGAAGATCATCTACATATTGAAGTAAAGAGGAAGGCTGGAGATTTAGGTGAACCAGGTCAGAAGCCATTGCCAGACTGAATAGGTGAGGGGTACCTCTAAAGCCCTGTAGGAGGACCATCCAGGTGTACTTTTGGGAATGATGGATGTGGGGGTCTGTCCAGGTAAACGGGAAAAGATCTTGGGAAGTGGGATGGAGAGATATGGTGAAGAAGGCCTCTTTGAGATCAGGAGTAGTAAAGAAGGAGGAAGAGGAAGGGATATGAGACCATAAGGTATAAGGATTGGGGACTACAGGGTGTATAGGGACAACTGCAGCATTGATGGCTCAGAGATCCTGAACCAGTTGGCAGGATCTGTTTGGTTTGAGAACAGGCAGATGGGAGTATTGTAGGGAGAGTAGGTAGGGCAAATGAGACCTTTAGTAAGGAGGCTGCATATGAGATGTTCTAGGTCCTGGAAGTGTTTTAGGGCAGTAGGGTATTGTGGGACCTTGGGAAAGTGGGAGGGGTCCTTTATGGTGACTTTAATGGGAATATGGTAGGAGGCAATGGGAGGAGAGGAGTTATCCCAGACTAAGGGATTGACCCTGGAAAGAGGTGGGCTAAGGGAAGAAGGAGAGGGATCAGAAGCCATCTGAACCAGTGGCATACTTGTGGGGTTGATGGAGATGGGATGGAAATATATGGAAGCCTTGAATCTTGACAAGATGTATCTCCCTAAAATAGGAGTAGGACAGGTCAGTATGCTTAAGAAGCTATGTGGGAATATAGTTTCTAGGAGGGAGCATGCTAAGGGAAGTGTAGTTCTCGGTTGGGTAGGAATTCCATTAACTCCTACAATAGTAACCTGTGACGGGATTGTGGGTCCTCCATATGTTGGTAAAGCTGAAAATGTGGCTCCAATGTCAGGTAGAAATGAAATAGTCCTGAGATGCTGATAGTTACCCTGCTTTTGTTGCTGGTGATGTCCCTGGGCACTGAGGGTGATCTTAGGCACCATCAATCCTCCTCAGTTGTTGTTGTTGTTTTTAGGTGCCATCAAGTTGGTATCCAACTCATAGCGACCCTCATATGGTTTTCAATGGCTGACTGTTTCGGGATTGCCTTGGGAGTGGATTGCCAGGTCCTTCTCCCATTTTTGCGGTGCTGGGAATTGAACTCGGGACCTCAGAGACTACAGAACAGTGCTCTATCAACTGAGCTAAATCCCAGCCCTCCTCCTCAGTAGTCAATCCTAAAAGTTGTGTCAGAATGGGCTCTGACTGTGGCATTTAGGAATGAAGTGATTTGGCCTCCTACTATTCTGGCAAAGAGGACAATTGACTCCCAAGTGTCCCATCTGCTTATAGTTTGGGCAGAGGTCAGGAGGAGGCCTTGGGTTAGGACATTCTTGGGTCCAATGTCCTGGGCATCTGCATTTGAAACATTTGCCCCACAGACCACCTTGGTTAGAGGGATGTTTCCCTTGTAGGGCAGCTGCCAGTATCTGGTAATTAGCCACCTTTTGTTGGGCCTTTTGTTTGTCCCTGTTTAATTGATCCTGTTTTGCCTGGTCTTCTTGATTATTAAATACCTTGAAGGCCACATTTAATAGGTCTGTCTGATTAGCCTATGGTCCCTCCTTTATTTTCTTTAGTTGTTTCGTGATGTTAGGAGCTTACTGGGACATAAAATGAGTATTGATAATGATCATGCCAGTATGAGATGTAGGGTCCATCTTGGTAAATTTTGTAGTGCCTCTGTTCTCTAAGAGAGAAATTGGGCCAGATTCTCCTCTGGGTGTTGGGTGATCTCCCTAATTTTGTCATAATTGACCATTTTCTGGGAAACATTTTTTAGGCCCTCAATGAGGCAAAGTATCATGCAGTCTCTAAGAGCTCAACTGGGATCCCATTACCAATATGTCCAGTCTGGCTGGACATCTGGGACTGCCTGGATGCCTGCAAATTTAGGAGGCCTCTTGCATGCAATTTGTCTGGTGATGCCTGTGCTGCCTTCCTAATTCTCTGCCTCACCTCTAGGGAGAGGGTAGTGGAGAGAATGGTATAAATATCTCTCCAAGTCAGGTCATAGGATTGGGGGGCGTAACGAAATTCTTTCATATAAATGTCTAGCTCAGAAGAGAAGGAGTGAAGATGACTTCAATTTGGGACAGAACAGCAAATGAGAAAGGAACATGAATAGGGATGATGCCCTCAGGCCCCACCACCTCCCAAAGGGGCAGTTGTAGTTGGACAGTGGAGGTGGGGGGTGGTAAAGTTGGGTATTTTGACCATATATGAGGATGAGAAGTAGGTGATCTGGGAGGAATGGGAATAGAAACTTCAGGGAGTGAGGGGGAAGGGAAGGAAGGCACAGAAGGCATAGAGGTGAGGGAGGAGGAGTGTGGAGTGGTGGGACAGGGAGAGACAGAATGAGTGGGATTATAAGGAGGAGGTGTGGGAGTGGCAAAGTGGTCTGAGGGATCAAATTCATCCATATTGGAAGTTAGATCAGAATTTTTTCTTGAGGAAGGAGAAGAAGAAGGTTGAGCGAAAAGGATTTGGGAGGTAGAGCAAGACTGGCATAGAGAAGGGCAGGAATAGAGACAGAAAAATACCTGAATGTAAGGGACCTCTAACCATTTGCCATTTTGTTGAGGAAAATTTTGAAGATCCTGGAGAATATTAGGGTCGAATGTCCCATTTTCTGACCATTGTGACTCATTATTATACCTATAATGGGGTCAGGCCTGATTGCAAATGAAAATCAGTTTCTTAGGTTTTATGTCAGGAACCAATGCAAGGGTATGGGGATTTGCCAGAAGGCTGCCCAGAGGCATTGTACAAGAGGGTTTGGACTGAGAGGTTCCCATGATAATTTTGGAGGAGGAAGGTAAGGAGAATGAGGATCCCTAGCAGAGGTACAAGGAAAAGGGGCATCCTCACTTTTCCCAGTACCCTCAACATAGAGGAGTAGGAAACCGAGTTAAGAGGGCATCCCCACTGAGACCATAGCTCCTTGAGTGTGAGAAATAAAAGATCCTTCTGACCCAGTTCTGGGAGTTTATCAAGAGGGAAAGAGACAGAGGATCAGAATAGAGGGGCTCAAGAGACTCACCTCAGAGGATTGGCCAATGTGGATGCACAGGTCAGAAACAGCAAAGGTAGAGGGCCCATCTGAGTTTACAGTCCTGCAGGGAGGTCCAGGAGGTAGAGCAGGAGGCCAATCAACCTAAAAGAAAACAACTGGATTGTTAGACCGACAAGGGGCTTCTCCTCCCTTCCAAAAGAACTGCCTGGAGACTCCCAGAGGCCAACCCATGCCACACAGAGTCCTAGGCATGCTCTGAGTTGGAGTCTCCAGTGCCTCCCAGAGCACAGCTCCAGGCAGGGCCCCAGAACTGGGCTTTGCACTCCCAAAGGGCGATACCAAATCCCCATTACCTTGGAGACCCAGGTCCTCATCTTTCTGGCTGCTAGTGTGAAGATCTGTATCTCTTCGCTTCTGTTTCTGTTAGGCAGGGCCTATTATAAAATGGGTCCTCTCTATAAAGTTGTGGCTTCTTCTACCCACTATCCCCCAGTCTTCAAATGCTCACCAAAATGCCTGCCAAAATTTGACTTGACACTTACAGGCTATCAGAACCCTCTACACACCTGCTTCCTACCTATCCCAATGTGACACATCAACCACCCTTTCCCCCTCCCATCTAGAGCCCATAAAACACTCACCCCTTTCTCCCCTCATGGCTGCTCTCTCCTTTGCTAGAGACATCCCTGGCAGCTTCTCCCAATAAAAGTCTGTTGAGTTTATGGTTTTCAGCTCCTTACCTAACAATAGTTACTTCACCTCTCTAAGGTTTACTTTTCTAACTTGTGAAATATGATGTTAATATCCACTTCAAAAGGTTATTTTAAGTTTTTGTGAGATAATAGCACAAAAGTTCTCTTTATATAATGCATTATGCATGTGTATTTATGTACACTGTTCATATCCAGAAAGAGATTTAATGATGTCACACAAAAAGTCACAGTAATACTGGGGTGACCAGTTCATCCCAGGTTGCCCAAAAATGGTCCTAGTTTTACAACTGAAAGTTCTGCATCATAGGAGCTTCCTTATTGCTGTGTAAATCAATACTATTGCTCACCTTAAGTATCTCAGGAAGGAGAAGTCCATATTTAGCTCAAACTCTAAGAACGAATAACTCTTTCCCAGTGAACATGACTTTAAAACTATAATTAATATCACTGCAATGTAATGTGGTTTCCTTATCCAAAAATATTCTTACCACTAACATAACACATCTGCCAATAATGGAAATCATAGCTGGGAGTCAGAGTTACTCCATTATGCAGTCTATTTTGGTTGGCAAACCAAAGCTACTCTTTGGGACCAGAATAAAAGATCCTAATGCAAGCAGGCTACATGACATTGAGATTAAAGTAATTATAACCATGACAAAAAGGACCATATAAGAGAATCCACATTGAACATTTATAACACCATTCCCTAGTACACTAATAAACATGATCACTAATTCTTAATGAGGGTATACAAAACTAAGGCCAGAATGTCATCTTTTCTATATACTATAATGCATGCATATACCACATATACCATATGTAAGTGATAAAAAGCCCTATGAATTTATTTTATTCCCTCCAAAGTTACTCACATCATTTGTTTACCTTTATGTACATATTATATAGCAAAAAATAGGTACAAGATAAATACATTTTGTTGAAATACAGAAAGAAGTATTGAATTGCTGAAAAAATTTCCTTGTTTAACAAACCTCTTCCAGTATATTTGTTGTTGTTTGTATTGTGGTTCTGGAGTATTGAACCTAGGATGTTCTGCCAGTGAGCTACACCCCCAAGCCTCTTATTTTGAGCCTTGGTCTCACTAAGTTTGTAGGCTGCTTCTGGCCTCACAGTCTTACTCCTCCTGCCTCAGCCACCCAAGTTTCTAGATTATGGTGTGCACCACAGAACTGGCTCTAGTGTATTTTGTGTGGGTATCAGGTCAAGATCCATTAGCTCAAGTGAGGTGAAAGGTGTTTCTACTTTTAGAACATTGATTTTTCTGTGTATAATGCACTTCTTTGTTTATACATACTCATTTTATAATCTTATATAACATTAGTAACTGGGAGAAATAATGAATTATTGGCACTAACCTAAAACTGAAAATAAATAACTTTATTGTGTTAAACAACCTCCTAAAATCATGGGGATTAGCATTTGTTATCTTTCCCTGTTCTCTCAGAATCAATGTAGTGTTTTTTAACTGTAGTAAATGTGCTCATTGTAACCAAAGGTCAATTTTCATGGTAGAAGTAATTATGAATGCTTAATGAGTCCTTACCATGTGCTAAGATATTTGTTACATTATTTGAATTACCTAAAGTAATCACAAAACAAATTTATGAGGTAGTATTCATTCAATATTCTATATCCTAATTATATTCAACCTATATTTTCAGAAAAAAATCTCTTAGGAAGATTAAAAGGTATACACCAAGTCATATGGACAATTTGGAATTCAAATTAAATCTGTCTGATTCTGATAATAAGTGTAATTCATTGTCAGAAAAAATTGTTAAAGTATACAACAGAATATTCCATTATGAGTACAGTGTTATTTTTTCTATTTTCTTAGAATGGGATAAAATAACATGAAGTTCTCCAATGAAGTGTCTCCCTATTGTCCAGGGAAGTAATTTTCCAAAGAAAACACTGAATATACATATTTATCAAACTGTAGACAACTCAGAATATTTCTATGAATTTACTCATGTTATCATTCAGTATAATTTTCTAGTTATTTTCATTAAGTTCCATTGATTAGAGTCTGACTCATAGTGACCTTTTGTACAACAGAGTGAAATAGTACATGACACTTTGCCATACAGATGATCTTTTTATGTGTAAGCCCATTGCTGCAGATATTGTGTCAATCCATATAGTTGATGGTCTTACATTTTTTTTGCTCACCTGCCACTCTCCCAAACATAATGCTCTTCTCTGTGGATTAGTTCCCCTTGACAACATGTCTAAAATATGTAAGACACAGTATAGGCATCCTTGCTTCCAAAGAGCAATCAAATCCACTTCTAGGATGGATTTGTTGGTTCATTTGGCAGTCCATAGTATATTCAATATTTATCTTCTGAATCATAATTCAAAAACATCAGTTCTTCTTCTGTCTTACTTATTCAATGCCAAGCTTTCACAAGCAAATGATGTGACTAAAAATATCATGGCACAAGTCAGGCACACCTTTGTCTTCAATGTCACACATTTACTTTTCAACACTTTAAAGAGGTCTTTTGCAACAGCTTTTCCCAAGGCAATGTGTCTTTTGATTTTTTGACTGCTGTTTCCCTGGGTGTGGATTATAGAATCAAGTAAAACAAAATCTCAAACAGCCTCAATCTTTTCCTCATTTATCATTAAGTTGTTTACTGATCCAACAAGGATTTTTGTTTTCTTGATTTTGAGGTGCAATCCATACTAAAGGATTTGTTAGTTGGTCTTCATCAGTAAGTGTTTGAAATCCTCTTCACTTTCAGCAAGCAAAGTAGTAAAGTTGTGTCACCTGCATATCACAGGTTGTTAATGAGTCTTCTTCCAATTCTTATGCTGTATACTTCTTCATAAAGTCCACCGATTCAAATTACTGGCTCCAGTATAGATTGAAGAGGATAGTGAGAGGACACAGCCCTGACACACACCTTTCTTGACTTGATACCAAGCAGTGTTTCCTTGTTCTGTTTGAATGGCTGCCTCTTGATCCACATACAGATTCCTCATGAGTACAATTAACTGTTCAGTATTACCATTCTTTGAAATGTTAATTTGCTATGATCCACACAGTCAAATGCCTTGGTATAGTCAATAAAATAGATGAACATCTTTCTGGTATTCTCTGTGTTTAGTCAAAATCCATCTGACTTCAGCAATGATATATCTGGCTCTTTGTCCGCTTCTAAATCCAGCTTGATTTTTTGGCAGCTCCTTGTCAAAATACTACATTTGTGGAAACAGAAAATGGAAAATTTCAGTGTCAGAAGTCAGAATAAGACCAGGTGCTGATTGTGGATCAGACCAACAACTGCTCATATGCAGGTTCAAATTGAAACTTAAGAAAATTAGAACAAGTGCACATGAGCCAAAGTATGATCTTAAGTATATCCCAACAGAGATCAGAGACCATCTCAAGAATAGAATTGATATGGTAGACACTAACGATCAAAGAACAGATGAGTTTTGGCATGGCATCAAAGACATCATTCATGAGGAAAGCAAAAGGTTAAAAAGACAGGAAAATTATGAAAAGACCAAATTACACGTCAAAAGAGACCTTAAAACTTGCCCTTGATTGACAAGTAACTAAAGTAAAAGGAAGGCATGACAAAGATAAAGAAATAAACAGAAGGTTCCAAATGGAAGCTTGAGAAGACAAAATCAAAATTATAATGATGTATGCAAAGAGCTGAAGATAGAAAACCAAAAGGGAAGAACATACTCTGTTTTTTCCAAGCTTAAAAAATTGAAGATAAACTCAAGCCTCGAGTGTCAATAGTGAAGGTTTCTGCAGGGAGAATAATAAATGACTGAGGAATCATCAAAAGAAGATTGAAGGAATACACAAAGTTATTATACCAGAAAGTATTGGTAGATGACCAACCATTTCAAGAAGTTGCAATGATACTGAAGGAATAAGTGGAAGCTGCCTTGAAGGCAGTGGGAAAGCATAAGCCTCCAGGAATTTATGAAATATCAAATGAGATGGTTCAACAAACAGATGCAGCACTGGAGGTGCTCAGTTATCTATGCCAAGAGATTTGAAAAACAGCTCCCTGGCCAACTGACTGGAAGAGATCCATATTTGTGCCTATTCCCATGAAGGGGGATCCAAACAAATGCAGAAATCATCAAACATTATCATTAATATCTCACACCAGTAAATTTTTTCTATAGATCATTCAAAAGCAACCTCAAGAGTATATTGACAGGGAACTGCCAGAACTAGTTTTGGGGAGGTCTACTCCAATGTATCAAAAAGAGAAGATCCACATCTGAAACTCTTTTCTGAAAGAGTTTCTAATGCAGACTTAATCTGAGTAGATTATTGTGATCTTTTAAAAATGTTCACTAGTCCTTTCCAAAAATATTCCTTTTGGTTTGCTGTATAAATGTCTAGCATTTGAGGACAACAAAATAAATTAAAATAAAAACACACATTCACTGTTTCGTTAATTTTGTGTAAATAATCCTGAAAATTTTGTTTTCAAGAGTTGTTATTTAATTCTTCCTAATTCAATGAAAGATCTTTGCCTTCAAAACCAGGATGAGAATTTCTTCACTGCTTATTGATTATCCTTGAAGGGTAGCATCCCCACTTTTTTTTAAAGCAACAGCTTTATCAAGACCAACCTCACCTTGTGGTATGTTGACTAGCTTAAATCAGGGAATTACAGACCTTATAAATGAAGCCCCTCTCAAATATAGATCCTGTACTATTCACATCGGTCTCACCTTGCACTGCTAGAGTACAGGTATTTTGATAAGTGTTAAACAAGAGAGCCTGAAAATATTTTTAAAAGCAGTAAATGAATAATATTTGAACAAAAATAATGGATATTTTTATCTTTAAGTAGTGTGGGAGGGTATCCAACCTCCTTATAAGAGACTCTGGACTCTTTTACTTCTTCCCTGAAAGTACTAAAGTACCAAATATCAAGAATTAAAATGTTAAATTTAAAACCTCATACATTCTGCAAACATTAGTGTCACTACATGTTAACCAGAAAGGGGGCATAATTTTTCCTGGCTGCTTCAATAATCTATGGCTCAATTTAAAAATATTAAACTATGCTATGCCATTATATAGCAGTTGTGATTATGTATCTGCAACCACAGCACCCTGGCATCTGATCCCACCTGATCTTGGAAACTAAGCATGGTCAACCTGGTTAGTCCCCATATAGGAGACTATCTGGGAATACCAGGTGCTGTGGGCTAAGGAGAAGGACCCAGCACCCTACTCCTGAAAGAATCCGCCATTGGAAACCCTATGAATAGCAGAGGAGCACTGACAATAGTGCTGAGCATGGCACAGTGTCACATAGTGTTTCATCTGTTGTACATAGGGCTGCTTTGAGTTGGACCCAACTGGAGGGCACCTAACAACAACAACATACCATTAGTTATGAACCTGATTCTCTTTAGTGGATTTAATTTATGGGGGTACTAATTGAACTAGTTTCCTTTCAGTAAAAATATCTACACAAACCATGCCCTAAATGTTGCTTCTAATAATATATTCTTGAGCAGTAAGCAACTCAAAAAATCAGATTGTCAAATAAAACATAGGTGAGAGAACCTATTTAAATTTACTGAAAAATAAAAATCTTAGCAGTGAAGAAGCCTGGGTGCAGCAGGGAGAGGCTGAGATTTTTGGTGCAGCTCACACAGCCCTTCTTACAGGGTCAGAAACTGAATTGCTGGTCCAGAATACTAGACAAGTTCTCTAAATGAATTGCACAAATACTCTCAAATTCAAGTAATTAAAACATAGTCATTTTATACACCAGAGTCCCATGCCTCACAAATCCATAGATTAGTGGTTTGTCACATGCAATCCTAAACCTAGGACATAATGCTATTGCAGAAAGATTTCTCTTATCCTAAAGGGCATTCATCTATTTTATCAGAGGCCCAGCAATTACATTCATGAGGCTAATAGGCCAGGTTATCTGCTCTTTTGCCCTTACGCTGGAAAAGCATCCCACACCAAAATTTTATCCCAACAATTAGGGACAAAATGGATCACAGTGTAGCTATTTTAGCTGCTGCTTCTAGAAATTGAATCTCAGAGAAAAATGTTGACAGCAAATCAGAATCATAACAGTTTATTTGACTAGTATCTAAGCAGAAGTTTAATGTCAGAGTTTCCATGAAAATGTCCATTCCTTTTGTGAAATCCTTAGCCACTCTTGAAATTGTGAATAAAAATGAGTGACTGTTCATATTCTGTTTTTATGGATTCTCTGGTGAATATATACTGTTCCCCTTATCATCTCATTCCTGTGAATTATGAGATGCCATGCAAGAATACAATTCCTGGAATGTAATCTCACTGGCTGTATTTAACCCCTCTTATAATATGAGGTTGTTATTGTTGTTGTTGTTGTTGGGTGCTGTCAAGTTGGTGTCCAAATCATAGCAACCCTATGTACAGCAGGCAAAATAGTATCATTTGTGCTTCTCTGCTATTCATAGGATTTTTAAAGGCTGATTGTTTGGGGGGAGTAGGTTGTTAGGATCTTCTTCCAAGACTACAGCACTTGGTGTTTCCAGGTGGCCTCTCTCTGCTTAGCTCCTGATATCTGACAGGATCAGATGCCACAGTGGTAATGTTGCAGGCATAATATGAGGGAGTTGATATAAATAAGGATTGAAGATTTTTTATCTTGTTAAATACATGAATATTTCCTGATGGTGCTGTTAAGTGTGCCTCACACCTCAGTTTGTCAAATATTCTAACCCTCGGAAAAGACAACAATATTTAATCACCCATCATTACCAAAAACTTCCATTTTAAGAACCTCTCAGTTTCTGATGTGAATTTTACCATAATTTCCTAATAATTGATACTTAACAGTATATTAATACTGTGTACTGCTATTCATACTTTTTAACATAATAAAAATAACCTTATTTATAGGCCAATATATGTCAAGACTTTGTTCCAGAAGCTTTGAATTATTGCTTTTAACTAAATGCTATCTTTGTGAATAGTAAAATAGAGCTGCATTCAGAAAGGGCACATAGTTTGTCAAAATTAGTCTTTATTGCCATGATGCTGTAATGCACCCTTTCGTAAAATCCTAGTGGCATTCAAAACTAGTAAAAATGACCAAAATGGAATTCAATTGTCTTTGACCCTTTGAAAAGGTCAAAAGGGAATTGTAAATTACATCTAACTTCTGAGTTCACTAGTTTTAAAAATTTATAACTTTGTTTCAATGAAAGTTATATATTAAATTCTTATGATTTTATCATTTATGGTTTGTTTGTCACATTCCACTGTTCCTGTTTTTGACTCACATCAGCTCCCTCTCCTGGTAACCTACTAGCTTTAGAGATGTGGTGGTTCTTTTGGCAGTCCATAGTATTTTATAAATTCATCTCCAGCACCATAATGCAAAAACCCCAATTATTCTCTTGTCCCCCTTGTTCAATGCCCAGCTTTCACAAGCATATAATATGACTGAAAAGACAGTGGAAAGAGTCAGGCACTCCTTAGTGTTCAATGTGACATCTTTACTTTTCAACACTTTAAAGAGGTCTTTTGCAACAGCTTTTCCCAATGCAATGTGTATTTTGATTTCTTCACTGGTATGCTTCCACGGGTGTTGATTGTAGAACCAAGTAAAGCAAAGTCTTGGGCAATCTCAGTCTTTTCTGCATTTATCATGAGTTGCTTACTGAACCAATAGTAAAGATTTTTGTTTTCTTGATATGGACGCACAATCCATATTGTAGGCTCTATTCTTTGATCTTCATAAGTAAATGTTTCAAATCCTCTTCACTTTCATCAAGCAGAGTTGTGTCACCTACATAACACATGTTGTTAATCGATCTTCCTCCAACCCTGATATCATGTTCTTCATAAAGTCCAGTTATTTGGATTGTTTTCTAGCATAGAGATTGAAGAGGCACATTTTTATTGACTTTAAACTAGGCAGTGTCTCCTTGTTCTGTTCCAACGACTGCCTCCTGGTCCATGTACAGAGTCCTCATGAGTATAATTAAGTGCTCTGGTATTCCCATTCTTGGCAACGTTATCCATAATTTGTCATGATCCACATAGTCAAATGCTTTTGCATAGTCAATAAAACATAGATAGACATCTTTCTGGGAGTCTCTCCTTTCAGCCTGTAGCCATCTGACATTAGCGATAATATCTCCAGTTCCATGCACTTTTTTTAATTCAGCTTCATTTTCTGGCAGTTCCCTGTTAATATTCTGCTTCAGTTGTTTTTGAATGATTTCTAAGCAAAATTTTACTTGCATGAAATATCAATGATATCATTTGATAATTTATGCATTCAGCTGCATCCTCTTTCTTGGGAATAGGCACAACCATCTATCTCTTCCAGTCTATTGGCTAGGTAGCTGTTTTCCATATCTCTGTAAAGAAGAGAGCACTACTAGTGCTGCATCTCTTTCCTCATTTATAATATGGTGTGGGCAGGAAAAATATCCCAGAAATTATATCTTCCCAAGGAAACACTGAACCTTCTCTCATGCCATGTCATGTTAACAAAAAATTAAACTGAAGAATACCATTTGAACACTAAAGTTTTTCTGAAAAGATTCTTAATATTTATTTTATTCAAAAGATAGAGTTTCAGCATGATATACAGTTTCTCATATTTGAAGATCAGAGAATAATAAACATAGGCATTCTAGTCATCAGTGAGCTAATGTGGAATATCAGCCAATTTCATTCAGATAATCATACGGCCTACTATGCCAAGAATTTCAACATAAAGAGAAATACGGTTGCATTCATCATTATAAAAGACATCTCTAGATCTGTCTGGAAGTACAATGATATCAGTGACAGAATAATATCCATATACCTACAAGGAAAGCCAGTTAATGTGACTGTTATTCAAATATACATACCTACCACTAAGGCAACAAATGAAGATAGGGAAGATTTTTACCAATTCCTGCAGTCTGAAATTGATTGAACATGCAGGCAGGATGCACTGATACTTACTGTTGACTAGAATGCAAAAGTTGGAAAAAAAGAAGAAGGCTCATTAGTTGGAAAATATGGCCTTGGTGACAGAAATGCTGCTGAAGATCACATAATAGAACTTTGTCAGATGAATGGATTTTCACTTCATACACATTTTTCGCCAAGTTAAACAGCAATTACACACATGGAATTCAACAGATGGAACATATAGGAACCAAACTGAATACATTTGTGGAAAGGGATAATAAAAACCTCAATATGAGAAGTCAGAACCAGATCAGGTGCTAACTGTGGATCAGACCATCAACTACTCATATGCACATTCAAACTGATGCTGAAGATAATTAGAACAAGTGTACAAGAGCCAAGGTATGACATTGAGTATATCCCACCTGAGTTCCAAGATCATTTCAAGGACAGATTTGATGTATTAGACACTAATGATTGAAGACTAGATGAGTTGTATAGCATGACATCAAAGATGTCATTCATAAGGAAAGCAAAAGGTTATTAAAAATATAGAAAAAAATAAAGACCAAATTACATATCAAAAGAGACTCTGAAACTTGCCCTTGAACATAAAGCAACTAAAGTAAAAGAAAAACTGGACAAAGTTGACAAACTAAACAGAAAATTTCAAAGGGTAACCCTAGAAGACAAAATCAAATATTACAAAGATATGTACAAAGAACAGGAGATAAAAAAGAGAGAGCGAGAACACACGTTGGTTTTTTTAAGCTTAAGGAATTGAAAAAAATTCAAGCTCAAGGGGCAATACTGAAGGATTCTACAGAGAAAATATTAAACAATGCAGAAAACATCAAAAGAAGATGGAAAGAATACACAGAATCAATATGTGAAAAAGATTTGGGGGGTGATCAACCATTTCAAGAGTTTGCATATGATCAGAAATCAATGGTACTGAAGGCAGAAGTCAAAGCTGCCTCTAAGGAATTGGTAAAACATAAGCCTCCAGGAATTGATGGAATACCAATTGTGATGTTTCAACAAACAGGTGTAGCACTGCAGGTGCTCATTTGTTTATGCCAAGAGATTTGAAAAACAGCTACCTGGCTAATTGACTGGAAGAGATCCATATTTGTGCCAATTCCCAAGGGGAATCTAACAAAACTATCAAATGGTATCATTAACATCACAGGCAAGTAAAATTTTTTTTGTTTAATATCATTTAAAAGTGACTGCCTCAGTATATTGACGCCTGCAGCGGTAGCCCTGTGGCATCCGATCCCGTCAGATCTCGGAAGCTAAGCAGGGTCAGGCCTGGTTAGTACCTGGATGGGAGACCGCCTGGGAACACCAGAAACTGTAGGCTTGGGAGAAGGACCTGGCAACCCCCTCCTAAAAATCAATCTGCCATTGAAAACCCTATGAACAGCAGAGAAGCACTGACAACAGTGTTTCCCCTGTGTACAGAGGGTCGCTATGAGTCGGATACCGACTTGACGGCACCTAACAACAACAGTATATTGACAGGGAACTACCAGAAAATCTAGCCAGATTCAGATGAGAACTTGGAACGAGCTACATCATTGCTGATATCAGATGAATATTGGCTGAAAGCAGAGAATACCAGAAAGATGTCTATCTATGTTTTTTAACTATGCAAAGGTATTTGACTGTGTGGATCACAATAAATTTTGGATAACATTGTGAAGAATGGGAGTACCAGAGAACTTAATTGCTTTCATGAGAAATCTATATGGAACAGGAGGCAGTCATTGAAACAAAGCAAGGAAACACTGTTTGGTTTAAAGTCAGGCAAGGTATGTTTCAGGGCTGTATCCTTTCACCATACCTCTTCAATCTCTATGTTGACCAAAAATCATAGAAGCCAGACTTTATGAAGAAGAATGTGGCATAGGATTGGAGGAAGGCTCATTAACAACTTGTGTTATGCAGATGACACAATTCTGCTTGCTGAAACTGAAGAGGATTTAAAACATTTGCTGATGAAGATCAAAGAATATAGCCCCCAGTATGGATTGAACCTCAACATTAACAAAACAAAGATCTTTGTAACTGGATCAGTAAGCAACTTCATGATAAATGGAGAGAAGATGGAGGTTGTCCAAGACTTTACTTCACTTGGTTCTACAATTAACACCCATGAAAACACCAGTCGAGAAAGCAAAAGATGCATTGCATTGGGGCAAGCTGCTGCAAAAGACCTTTTTTAAGTATTGAAAAGTAAAGATGTCATATTGGAGACAAAAGTGTGCCTGACTCATGCCACGATATTTTCCATTTCTTCGTATGGTTGTGAAAGTTGGATAATGAATAAAGGAGACAGGAGAAAAATTGATGCTTTTGAAATATGGTGCTAGAGATAAATATTGAATATGAATATTGAAAATATTGAATATATTGAATATTGAATATTGAATTGAATATTGAATATTGAAATATTGAAATATTGAAAAGAACCAACAGATCTGTCCTAGAAGTGCAAACAGAGTGCTCCTTGGAAGCAAAGATCACTAGACTGTGTCTGAAGTATTTTGGACATGTTGTCAGGAGGGACCATGGGTCAACAAAAAAGGGAGTGACTCCAGATGGATTGACACAATGACTACAACAAAAAAGATCATGTGCCTGGCACTATGTTGGGGAGTGTTTCATTTTGTTGTACATAGGGTAGCTATGAGTCAGACTCAACTTGATGGCAACAAACAACAGTATATGAGTATGTATTTGTGTATAAATGTGTGTGTGTGTGCGTGTGTGTGTGCATGTGTGTGTAATCTGTAAGATAGATCTAGCTTCTGCATATCAGCGAAAATATGTATTTCTATTTATGAATCTGGGGGCTGGGATTTAGCTCAGTTGGTAGAGCACTGCACTGCAGTCTCTGAGGTCCCAAGTCCAATTCCCAGCACCACAAAAAATGGGAGAAGGGCCTGGCAATCCACTCCCAAGGCAATCCCAAAACAGTCAGCCATTGAAAACCCTATGAGGGTCGCTATGAGTTAGATACCGACTCGACGGCACCTAACAACAACAACAACATTTATGAATCTGGGGTTTTGCTTAGAATGATGATCTCCTGATCCATCTATTTCACTGTAAAGGATATGTTTTCATTCTTCTGTACTGCTGAATACTATTCCATTGTGTATATATTTCACATTTTTAAATCCACTCATCTCTCCAGTACTATTTTTAATAGGCAGTGGGCATATGTTTTAGTAATAGTGACTATGTCAATTACAGGCAGAACAAATAATTATTATGATGGTAAGAGTCAATGTCTAAAATCAAAAGAATTTTGCTTTGCTTATGTTCATCGAGATAGATCTATGAAATTGACAATTATTTAAAAGAGAAGTTCTGAGCAGCTTTCAAAACTATAGATCTCCTGAGTCTGATATAAAAGTTTATAGCCTAAATTGTCCTCACATATTCTTGTTGTTCAAGAAGTTTCCTGAACCATTGCTTTATTTTGATGCTTGATTATACTGGCCAAAATTTTTGTAAATAAATAGTAAGTACCACACAAATGACAGCCCAAAACAATCCCCTACTCCATTTAGTTCTCCCAAGAAATAGCACAATTTTCTTGTTGTTGTTGTTGTTGTTAGGTGCCATGGAGTCAGTGTTTGACTCATAGCAACCCTACTACAACAGGTGAAACAGTTTTATTAGTACTTCTGTGCTATTCATAGTGTTTTCAATGGCAGATTGATTTTTGGGAGTGGGCTGCCATGTCCTTCTCCCAAGCCTATGGTACCTGGTGTTCCCAGGTGCTCTCACATCCTAGTACTAACCACGTCCAACCCTGCTTAGCTTCCAAGATCTGACAGGATGGGGTACCACAGTGCTATGGTTGCAGACAGACAATTCTCTTAGGTGGCAGGAAAATTATTAGTAGTCCATCATTCTCTAATGGACAGAATCAATCCAGTACAGTTACAGGCTCAGCATGAGAAATTTTGGTCTTTTTCTCTCCATTTTTCATCACTGGGATCAGTAGACAATACAAACCTAGATAAGAGTCTGTTTTGTAGAAACAGGGTTTCCACTTGGAAAGTTGTTAAAAGGTTTCACTGGAAGGTATACGTTCAACAAGACAATTTACCAATGTGTTACTTTCCCCTAACTTTCCCCTTTTTTCCATTTATTTTTATTTTTTCAAGCTTTATTTAAGAATTTATAATTTTATATATTCATAATTAATAATGTGATGATTTGATACAGTAACACTGTGCAAGGGTTCTAATTTATCCATATCTTCAACACCTGTAGTCTCATCTTTTGAGATCCTTTCCTTTTTTCTTTCTTTTTTTCTGTTTTGTGTTTGTTTTGTTTTGTTTTTTGCAGTAGTAGGAGGTTGAACCCATGTCTTCATACATGCTTTGCAGGAGCCCTCACATAGCTGCACCTACAGTCCACTTTTTGCTTTTGTTACATTTTATTTGAGACAAGGTCTTGCTAAACTGTGCAGGCTGTCTCTTGCCTCAAATTTGCAATCCTCCTGCCTCTGCCTCAGAGTCCCTGGGATTACAGGCCTGTGCCACCATGCCCCATGCTCTTTTCAGATCCTAGCAGGTATACATTGATGTATAATTTTAGTTTTGATATGCAGTTCTGTGATGAAAAATGAGGTTGAGTATACTTTCATGTACCTGTTAGCCATTTGTGTATCTTCTTTATAAAAATTTCTATTAAAGTCATTTGCTCATTTTAAAATCAGTTTTCCTTCTTTTTGTTGTTGGTAAGCTGTATGATTTTTTAAATATATTTTGGATGGCTTGCCACTTTTCCCATTCCATAGGCTCTCTTTATTTTTGTTTCCTTGGCTATGAAGAAACTTCTGAATTGGATGTGGTCTTGCTTGTTTATTTTTGTTTCTGTTGTCTCTACTTTTGTATTACATTGTTTTAAAACACCACTTGCAAGGCCAATGCCAAGGAGGTTATTCTCCTAGGAATTTTAGTGCTTTAGGTATTACACTTAAGCCTTTAACCCATGTTGAGTTAATTTTTGTAGGTTGTGTAAAATAAGGGTCTAATTTTCTTCTTTTCCTTGTAGATATCCAGTCTTTCAATCAGCATTTATTAAAGAAAGTATCCCTTTCCCCATTCTGTATTCTTGGCACACTTATCTAAATTTTTGTTGTTAGGTGCTGACAAGTTGAATTCAACTCTTAGTGGCCCTATGTACAAAAGAATGAAACATTAACCAACACTGTGACATGCACATAATCTTTTTTATGTTTGAGCCCAATGTTGCAGACACTATGGTTCTTCTCATTTTGAGTCATGCCATTATCAGCAAATGGAGGTTGCAGGGGCTTTACTGCATTCCCATGATTAACATCAACTCTACTTTGAAGAGGCAAACTCTTCCCTGGTCATGTATCGAATGCCTTCCAATCTGGGAAGCTCATTTTTGGCACTATATTTGACAGTGCTTTTCCACTATTTATGGGGTTTTCAGTGGTTAATCATTTTGGCAGTGGTCTACCAAATCCTTCTTCCTAGTCTGTTTTAGTCTGGAAGCTCAGCTGAAACCTGTCTACCATGGTGGCTCTGCTGGCATCTGAAATACTGGTGGCATATCTTTCAGCATCACAGCAACACACAAGTCTCTATAGCACAGCAAGATGACAGACACATGGGGTATCCAAGTTTAGTTGACCATATATATTTGAATTTATTTCCGGGCTCTCTAATCTGTTCCATGAGTCTATGTCTGTTGTTATGCCAGTGCCATAATATTTTGATTACTGTACTTTTTAATATGATTTGACATCAGGAAATATGATGCTTCCATCATTATATTTTTTTCCTCAAGATTACTGTGGCCATTTAGGATCCATTGTAATTATGTGTGAATTTTAGGATTTCTTTTCAATTTTTGTGAAAAATTCCATTAGAATTTTCATAGGTACTATAGAGAATCTGGGCTGGGATTTAGCTCAGTGGGTAGAGCGCTGCGCTGCAGTCTCTGAGGCCCCGAGTTCAATTCCCAGCACCACAAAAATGGGAGAAGGGCCTGGCAATCCACTCCCAAGGCAATCCTGAAGCACTCAGCCATTGAAAACCCTATGAGGGTCGGTATGAGTCGGATACCGACTTGACGGCACCTAACAACAACAGCAATAGAGAATCTATGGATCACTTTGGGTAGTATTGGAAATTTTAACATTAATTCTTCCAATCTATGCACACAGATATCTTTTGATTTATTCATGTCTTCCTCAATTTCTTTTATTATTATCTTACAGTTTTTAATTTACAGATATTTCACCTTCTTAGTTAAATTTATTCCCAGGTATTTTATTCTTTTTGATGCTATTGTTAATGAGATACACAGAAATATAAAGGATCACAGGTGTCTACTATGAATAATCATACACAAAAAAATTGTATTGCCTATGAGAAAAGAATACATTCCTAGAAACACACAATCTACCAAGTATGAATTATGAAGAAATAGAAAATCTGAACAGACTAGTAAAGGGTAAGGGATTATAGTTATTATTTTAAAGAAACTATTTCTCAACAAAGAAAGCCCAGAACTAGACAGTTTCACAAGAGAATTCTATTAGACTTTGAAAGAATTAAGGTCAATCTTTCCAAAACTTTTCCAAAAACTTAAAGAGCAGAGAACACTTCCAAACATAATTTATGAGGTCAGCATTAGCATAATATCTAAGCCAGAAAATGCACTTCTCTTACAGAAATTTATAATAGCTTTGGTCATTTCATGTATCTATTTTTGGATCTTACTCATTTTTTGGTCCAGCTCCAATTTTATTAAATCTCTTTTTAGATATATTGGCATGGATAAAAATCCAGATTTAAATGTACTGTGAATTTGCATGTGCAAAAATAACAATTTTAATTTCCCGTATAGTAATCAGTTTAACATAATTTAGAATTGCTTTAAATATTTCTAGTCAGGGCAGCATGGAAGCCAGATCATTTTTAGGGAATAATAAAATATTCCCAGGACCGCTCTAAACTGAGTAGTTAGAGACCATCAACCTAGAAATACAGTTTAAGTCTTTTTCAACATAAGGTATACAATGACATGCCTAGTGTTGCAATTCATTTACCACCAGTTTTAACCACTCTCACAGCAGCCAGAAGGTACCTTGTGTTGATGGGCATCAGCTTCACATTTCAATAAAAGTTGGGAATCTTCCTATGCATTTCCTCTCACAGAGAGTAAATAAAAATGCTACATGAAACTGGCCAAATATTTATCTCTGGTGAATTTCTCTGTTGATACTCCCATTTCTACAGCCAAAGAAATGTCTATTTATCCTTTCTAGTTGATTCCTCTTTGTAAAGCATTCCCTCTTACCTTCTGGCATCTATCTTTATTTAAGTAGACTTTGCTGTAGACATTTTTCAAAGTTTTCTAGAAAACCTGTATCAATCACAGGCAATATTTGTCTCTTCATATGTAATTTCATACCAACCTAAAAATAATGGTCAAGTCTCCTATTATTATTTGCTTCTTCTTTTTCTGTATCCCACATGAAGACAGAATCTTGATTTGACAATATAGCTTAACAGAGAATCTTCTAACAATAAAGTATTTAAAATGAGCCATTATTTAAATATCAAATTATATACTTTTTTACAATTCCAAAATAAAAATGTTTGAAAATAAGACTAAAAATTAAATGATACTCCTTCAAATTTAGCCTGTGAAATAAAACAAAGAATTGATGAATTAGGATACACCAAATTAAAAAGCTTCTGTGCAGCAAATAATCAACTGAGGTAAGACACAATCTACAGAATGGGAGAAAATCTTTGTAGCTATTCATCTACCAAACGGTTATTATTCCAAGTATACAAAGAACACATGAGAAAATGTAATATCAAAAAATCAAATAATCCAATCAATAAAGAGGCAGATGAATTAAATATACACTTCTCAAAAGAAGCACAGATTCTCAAAAAATATATCTTAAAAAGTAGTCAACATATAGCAGCCAGGGAACCACAAATGGTCTTTTTCAATGGCTGATTGTTTCAGGATTGCTTAGAGAGTGGATTGCCATGTCCTCCTCCCATTTTTTGTTTGTTTGTTTGTTTTGTGGTGCTGGGGATGGAACCTGGATGCTCAGAGAGTGCAAAGCAGCACTCTATCAACTGAGCTAGATCCCAGCCCCTTAGATTAATGCCTAGATATTTTATTTTATGAGGTGATATTGTAAATCGGATTGTTGCTTTGATTTATTGCTCCTCCTATCCATTGTTACTACATAAGAATGCTAATGATTTTTGAATTTTGATTTTATATTCCACCACTTTACTGAAGGAACTTATTAAACTTACAAGCTTTCTAACAGAAACTTGGAGTTTTTAAAAATACATATATAATCTGCAAATAAGGAAAGTTTAACTTCTTTGTTGCTGAATTGTATTCCTTTTATTTCTTGCTCATGCCTTACTGCTCTGGCTAGAATTTCAATCACAATATTAAATTACAAGCGGCAAGACTGGTCAGCCTTGTGTAGCTCCTGATTTTCGAAGAAACACATTCAGTTTTTCCCCATTTAACATAATGTTGGCTGTTTTCCCCAGCAAGAAGGCAGAATGGAAGCAGCCTTCATAAGATGCCCCTGGACTGTCGAGCCAAAATTGGGGAACAGTGGCGTTTGTTTTGTATAGAGATGACCAAGAGCTAAACCAACTTTGTAATGGAGGCAATGGACCACCTTTGGCGCACAGACAACAAAAATCCTACACAGTCATCCAAACAAACATGATCTCCCTCAAACACAGGGCACCTGGTGTTTTCCCGGAGGAAAAGCAGCTTTACTGAATAGATGAACACTGGCCTACAGCGTAGACAGGCAAGTAGGGCTCAATCTCTACAGCAACTCTGCGAATTCAGCAGTCTTTTGCTGTGGGTAGGGAAAAGGCATTTGTGGGATGCAAAGTAATTAGAAGTGCTTCCACCTGTGCTCAGACCATGAAACAGCAGCTCAAGGTGCTGCTGAACCCGAACCCCGCAGGTCTGTCACCCAAGCCTAGCTCCTAAATAGGAAGGCAGCCAGGAGTGCTGTGGAACTGGTCTGAGGATAATCTCATGGCCCTGCACCCCTGCTTGAGCCGTCTGGCTAAGCGGTTCAGCCACAGGTCGGCTTGCTGAACTTCCCAGGGCGGGACACTACAGTGAGGAGGTCGGTTGCAGCTGGCAGTACTGGGAGGGACCCTTACAGAGCCACCGACACAACTGGGGCTCAGAGCAGAAGCGCAGCAGGGGGCGCTGATTCTGATAGTCTGCAAGACGCCAGAGATGAGGAGATCACCCCACAGGTGCGTGGGGTGTATTCGCAGTTGGCTGGCGACTTGTTCTCCGCAGCTGATGAAGAAGCCAGAAAAGGCTAATCAACAACATTTTTTTATATATTTTATTTTAATTTTTTTCTCTTCATTCTCTTTTTTCTTACAGCCTGTACATTCTCCTTAACTTTCTTTCCTCTTTTCTTTGCTACTCATCTGCAATCCTTCATCCATAAGACCTTGGATAACCCCATTGCTGTCCTTAATTGTGTATGTTCTTTCACATTAACTGTTACAAATCAGTAAATAATTCTATTTACTAAAGCAACAGACATCCTTATCCCTATCAAACAATTATGGTAGCAGATGTGTACATTTCAATTCAGAAACACACTCAAAAATTAAACACTCAGATGATGGGATGCCTCTAGATGATCAAGACCCCTCAGAAACTGAAATTAAGCAAGCAGAAATGATACATCTGCCAAATAAAGATTTTAAAACTCTTATTATAAAATTGATAATGAATCAAAAAAAAAAAAAGAAAACCACACAATTCTGAAGGTGAATAAAATTCAGGTACTTGACCCAAAAGTATTCAAGCTAGAAGAAAATGTAGTAGAGAATTTGAAACCTTGTAAAAAAAAATTCTAGAAATGTAACACACAATAAATCAAATAAAAACAAAGGTAGAACATAACACTTGCATACTGGACGAAGTAGAAGATAGAATATCAGAAGGAAAGGTCAAAGCACTAACTCACTCTCATATTAACAAGGGGAAAGGATGTGTCCTTAAATTTCAAGGAAAATGGGATAAGGTGTGGAGAATTTATGGTATACAAGAAGGTGCAGAGGCTAAAACCTGGTGTTTTCCCGGAGCAAAAGCAGCTCTACTGAATAGATAAACACTGGCCTGCAGCGTAGACAGGCAAGCAGGGCTCAATCTCTAAACAGCAACTCTTCGAACTCAGAGTTTTAGAAAATCTTTTTCATACCGGGCACAGTGGCGCGCGCCTGTAATCACAGAAGCTTGAGAAGTGGAGGCAGGAGGATTGCGAGTTCGAGACCAGAGGCAGTCTGCGTAACATAGTGAGACCCTGTCTCAAAAAAAGTTAAAAAAAGAAATAAAAAGAAAAATCTTTTTCATGAAATAATACCAGAAAACTTCCCAAATTGAAGCAAGAAATTAACTCCCAAACAGCAGAGATGTTCAGAACTCTCAACAGGCTCAACCAGAGCAGTTACTCTCTTCATCACATTTTACTTGGAATACTAAAACTGCAAGCTAAAAAAGTAATTTTAAAGTCTGCAAGAAATAAATACCAGCTTACATATAAAGGTAACTCCATTAGAACAACCTTAGATCTCTTGACAATAAGTCTAAAAGCTAGGAAAAAAGCATGGAATGAAATCTTTCAAATTTTGAAAGCAAAAACTGTCAATCATGACTTTTACATCCACCAAAGTTATCTTTTAAAATAGAAGGAGAAATAAAGATTTTTCAAAACAAAACCAAACTCAACAATTTATGACCGCCAAACTAGCACTTCAGAGGATACTCAAAGGAGTTTTATTCACAGAAGAAAAAAAAAACAAATCCAAACGTGAGAGTACCAAAATGAGCAAAAATAATCCTAGGAGCAAAAGCCGCCAAATGTTTAATATGAACAGCGAAGAAATCAAGGATCAATCAATATTCAAACCAATGACAATAACAACCAATAAATCTACACAAAACAACAAATCCTACTCAATAATAACCCTAAACATGAGTGGTCTGTGCTCTCCTTTTAAGCAGTATAGATTAGCTAACTGGATTAAAACAAGATTTAACAATTTCCTGTCTGCAAGAGACCCTTTTCCTTCGAAAAGATTCTCACAGACTGAAAAGGAGAGGATGGAAAACAATTTACCAAGCATGGGGAAGCCACAGGAAAAACAGGAGTAGTTATACTGATTTCTAATAAAGTGAATTTCAATCCTAAATTAATCAAAAGGGACAAAGAAGAACATTGCTTGTTAATACGGAGAACAATCAACCAAAAGGATATGACGATTTTAAACATGTATCCACTTAACAATGGCACACACACACACACACACACACACACACACACACACACACTTTTTTTTTTTTTTTTTCCGAGGTACTGGGGGTTGAACCCAGGGCCTCACGCCTGCGTGCTTTGCAAGTGCTGGATCACTGAGCTGCGCCCCCAGCCCTTTTTTTTTTTTTTTTTTTTGACTTTTTGAGACAGGGTCTTGCTAAATTATGCAGACTGCCTCTGGTCTTGAACTTGTGATCCTCCCGCCTCCGCCTACTGAGCTGCTGGGATTACAGGAGTTTGCCACTGTGCCCGGCCACACACCAACTTTTCTAAAACAAATACTATTGACTTTAATGGAGCATATAAGACAAGATACTATAATTATGGGGGATTTTAATACCCCACTTTCATCAAAAGATAGATCTTCTAAGCAAAAACAACAACAATAAAAAAAATCAATAAACCTTGAATTTAAAAAATACAATAGACTTAGTGTGCTTGCAGCCCTACCACTGTGGCATTCCATCCTGTCAGAGCTCTGAAGCTAAGCAGAGTTGGGCCTGGTTAGTGCTTAGTTGATAGACCGCCTGGGGACACTGGGTGCTGCAGACCTGGGAGAAGGACCCAGAAACCCACTCCCAGAAAACAATCAGCCATTGAAAACCCTATGAAAACGGAGAAGCACTGACATAGTGCTGAGCATGGCACAGTGTCAGGTAGTATTTTATTCTGTTGCACCTAGGGTCACTGTGAGTTGGACTCAATTTAAGGGCACCTAATAATAACAATGTAGACCTAGTAGACCTAACAGATAGTTACAGAATATCTCATCTGAAAGATAAAAAATACACATACTCCTCATCATTGTATGAAATGTTCTTCAAAATGGGCCAGATTTTAGTCATAAGACAGCCTCAACAAATACAAAATCCCTGAAATCATCCTTTGTGTCTTATCAGACCACAGTGTAATAAAATTAGAAATTAATGGCAAAAGAAACTACAAAAATTTTATAAATATGTGGAAATTAAACAGCATGCTTTGAATGACCAATGGATAATAGAAGAAATCAAATAAGAAATTAAAAAGTTTATATAATCAAATGAAAATAAAATCACAATCTACCAGAACCTTTGGGACACAGCCAAAGCAGTCTTACAAGGAAAATTTATAGCCATGAATTCTCATATTTAAAAATTAAATAAACTCCAATAAACAATTTAATGATATAGCTTAAGGCATTAGAAAAATAACATCAAGTTAATCCCAAAACTAGTAGACAAAAAGAAATAATCAGGAGTAAGGAAGAAATTAATGAAATGGAAACAAAAATTGCAAAGAATTAATGCAACTAAGAGTTGGTTCTCTGAAAAAATAAATAAGATTGATAAAGCTATAGCTAATTTAATGAGAAAGAGAGAGAGAGAGAGGAGATTCAATAAATTACAGACAAAAAAATGGTTTATCTCAACAAATTTTAAAGAATTACTGGGGATTATCAGGGATTACTTCAAAAATCTGGACTCCCAAAAATAGAAAATATAGAAGACATCAATAAACTCAACACATATATGCTACCAAAATTAAATCAAAAGAATATAAACAGTTTAAAAAGATCTATAACAAACAGTGAGATTTAGGTAACAATAAAGAATCAAAGAAAAGCCCAGGACTGGAAAGAGTCACAGCCAAATTTTATCAAACTTTTGAAGAAGATATTATTCTATCCTCCATAAATTATTCCATAAAGCAGAAAAGGATGAAATACTTCTAAATTCATTTTATGAAGTCAGTATTCATCTGATACAGAAACCAGACAAGGATGCAACAGCAACAACAGCAACAAAACTATACACCAATTACTTTGATGAATATAGACAAGAAAAATCTTAATAATATACTTGCATACAGAATGCAGTGGCATATTAAAAAGATTATACATAATGATCAAATAGAATTTATTCCACAAATTCAAGGGTGATTTAACATACAAGCATTTAATATTGGCAAATAAATCAATATACGGCAAACATCAATAGACTAAAAGAACAAAAGCACATGATTATCTCAAGAGATGCAGAAAATGCCCTCAATAAAATTCAACAAACTTCATGATAAAAGTCTTGATGAAAATGAGAATAGATGGAACATTTCTCAATATCATAAAGGCTATACACCACCGGGCACGGTGCCACATGCCTACAATCCCAGCAGCTTGGGAGGCGGAGGCAGGAGGATTGGAAGTTTGAGACCAGAGGCAGTCTGCGTAACTTAGGGAGACGCTGTCTCAAAAAAGTAAAAAAATGGGCTGGGGATGTAGCTCGGTGGTCCAGCGCTTGCAGAGCATGCAAGGACAAGGCCCTGGGTTCAACCCCTGTACCTCAAAAAAAAAAAAAAAAAAAAAAAAAAAAAAAAAAAAAAAAAAAAAAAAAAAAAAAAAAAAAAAAAAAAAAAAGACAATATACCACAAACCCATGGCCAATAATTATAATTTTTAAAAGTTTGTAAATGTATAAGATTTGCAAAATTTTTGAGTTTTGAGATTTAACACATAAAAATAAACCCAGTTGTTTGAATTTAAATAAATGATAAATAATTTAAGCACACATACAAAATATTGTATGGTATATAGTTATACTAAAAAAGATACTTGAAATTGAGCTAGACATTCTGTATTTAATCTGGAAGCCCTACAAATTAGTACAAATTAGTACAAATAGTCCAATGTTGCTATGTTAATTTCATAATACTAACCAAAAGACTTGCTTTAATACTTTAAGAAAAGTATTATACAGTCTGGGTGTCATGGTGCCCTCCTGTAATCCCAGGGACTCCAGAGGCAGAGGCAGGAGGTTTGCAAGTTTGAGATGAGAGGCAGTCTGCATAATTTAGCAAAACCCTATCTCAAAAAATTAAAAAAAAAAATGCCCTGGGGTGCAGCTCAGTGGTACAGCACTTACAAAGCATGTAAGCGCAAAGCCCTGGGTTCAACCCCCAGTACCGAAAAAAAGAAAAATTATACAGTCCAGGTAATCTCTGTTTAGTTTCATAAAAATTAGGTCTACAGCAGCCCGTCCATGTGCTAATTTATACTCTAACATTGCAATTCCATGTTTCAAAGGGTTTTGGGTTTGTGTGTGTCTGTGTGTGTCTGAGAGTTGGTTTTTGTTTTTGTTTTCAGTACTGGAAATTAAACCCTGGTCCTTATACATGCTAGGTAAGAACTCTACTACTGAGCAACACATTCAAGCCCTTTTTTATTTTTATTTTTTTATTTTGAGACATGATCCTGCTAAATTGTGAAGGCTGCCTCTATCCTTCAACTCATGATCCGCAGTTCTCTTGCCTCAGCTTCTTGAGGCACTGGGATTATAGGCATGTCCTATTGTACCTGTCTCAGGTATTTTTGAACTGGGATTCTTCTTACCATATTCCTCAATAATTAAGGCAATCCTTTAGTTCAGTAGTATACTGTTTTGTTTCCCTGAGTATGAATTTTCTCCTCTTTATTATCTAGCTTTATATAATTACTAGACTTTAAAATCATATTTTGTTGTTTTGCAGTACTGGAGGGTAAAATCCAGTTCCTAGCACATACTTTGCAAGTGCTCTACCACTGAGCTGCACTCAGACCCGATTTTTATTCTTTGAGACAGAGTCTTGCTAAATTACACAGGCTGCTTCTGGCCTCAAACATGCGATCCTCCTGCCTCCATCTCCTAAGTTACTGGAATTATAGTCATGAGCCTTAAAATCATATTTTATATTGTTATATTTGTTATCTAATTTGAAAATATAACTAAGTTACTTCTATCAGTAGGTACCTCCTTTCCTGTGCCTCCCTATATCCAACAACGATAATGAATGCATGATTCTCCTCATTTCAGTTCCACTGAGATTTTATTTTTAAAAAGTAATAACAGTCTTGGCAATAGGTTGATATCGATACTCATTTTCTATGTGTTAAACATTGATTATTTTTGTAACATAAAAAGAAATATTTTAATGTAAGTTTCAGAGAAAGAGTTAGACACTGTTCAAGAGAAATTATTTTAAACTGATTTTACCTTTCATAATAAGGTAACATGAGGATTTCTGCTATTGACTTCTCAAAAAATTATCTTTTTTCATTTTTCCTTAACATCAGCTTTAGTTTTTTTAATCAATAGACTTTATATTTTTTAAAGCAGTTTTAAGTTTACATAAAATTGAGTAGGGACACAGAGAGTTCCTTTTTACTCTCTTAAACTCATATTCAGAAGTTCTATTAATAATTCCTTGCAATATTTTGGTACACTTATTACAATTGATGAACCTATTTGTAATCTATTTATAACTATAAAATCCATACCTTCAATTACATTTTAAACTCTGCACTTTCTATAGAGTGTTGACAAATTTATAGAGACATATATTTGACATTATATTACTCTGACTCATAGCGACCTTCATAGGGATTTCAATGGCTGATTGTTTTGGAATTGCTTTGGGAGTAGATTGCCACATCCTTCTCCCCTTTTTTCAGAGCTGGGGATCAAACCTGGGTCCTCAGAATGTGTGGAGCAGTGCTCTCCGTACTGAGCTAAACCCTAGCCCATCTGGCATTATAGTACTATCTGTTGTATAGTACCATAAAAACAGTTTCATTACTTTAAAAACCAGGGCACTTCTACTCATAGAAACCTCTCCTTGAACTCCTGGCAACTACTGATGTTTTCAAGTAAGTAATGATTACTATTCTGTGATTTTTAACATATAATTATCTTCTGTATTAATTCATGCTCAACTCTCATAACAGATGCTAATTCAGAGGATTATAGAATCCCTTTATTTGACTCCACAGTTAACAGTGGGTGTTTCTCCTTTCCTTTTCAGTGTCTTAACATAATGAAATAACTCTGAACTGCTGTTATCATAACAAAGTGAAATGCATTGGTATATTTATTTGGGATGAGAGGAATGTGGAAAACATGGCTTGTGTTTAATTTAAATAAACTATATGGACTTTTAATGCTATCCTTCAGTTGGTAAATCATTAATAAATAAACTACAAATATATGACCAAGTGTCTTTTCAAGTATCGTATTTAATAGATAAGGATTTATTCATTGAAGCTGTATTATTTTGTATTCATATGTGTTACTTAAAGTGGCAGGCTGGGATTTAGCTCAGTTGGTAGAGCACTGCACTGCAGTCTCTGAGGTCCCAAGTTCGATTCCCAGCACCGCAAAAATGGGAGAAGGGCCTGGCAATCCACTCCCAAGGCAATCCCGAAACAGTCTGCCATTGAAAACCCTATGAGGGTCGCTATGAGTCGGATACCGACTCGACGGCACCTAACAACAACAACAACTTAAAGTAGCAATCCAGAAATTTAAGTCAGTCTCAAACAACTATTCAAATACTAGAATATTCAAATGTTAGAATTATACCTAACAAAGAGCTTAAATATGAGATAATCTCCATTTTGCATATTAAGATCATTATATAGTACATTTGTGGCTTTTGCAAACATAGCTGTAATTACCCCTGGCATTGTATTGCTTCCTGTCTTTTTTCCCACTTATTAAAGCTATTTATTTACAACAAATGCTTGGTATGCAAACATTAGTCTGCTGTTAACAAAAGTGAAGCCCAAATTTGTAATTAGCTACAGCTGTACATGCTGCTTTCTTTATTCAGAAGTCTTCTATCATTGTGAAGCTGGTTATCTCATTTTATTCTTTGTGGGGATCCATCTTGGATACTAGATAAAAGCCTCATTCTCCATATGCTGAGTTTAAATAAACTATTATATATTCTAATTGAGAAGAAATGTACAGTTTATAGAAGAAGCTGGATTGATGGATGGAGAGAGAGGAAAATCCCTTAGGGAAAGTTGTATACACTTTGCATTAAATAAATATGGCTATTATATATCATTCTGCAGCCCTATTACTGTGGCATCTGATCCAGTCAGATCTTAGAAACTAAGCAGGGTTGGGCCTCGTTAGTCCTTGGATAGGAGACCGCCTGGGAATACCAGATGCTGTAGGTTTGGGAGGAAGACCTAGTGACCCACTCCCCCAAAATAATCAGCCATTGAAAACCCTATAGCAGAGAAGCATGACAATAGTGTTTCATCTGTTGTGCATATGGTTGCTATGAGTGGGACACTGACTTGCGGGCACCTAACAATGACAACAAATTATATATTAGTTGATAATCTAAGCACAAGTTCTGTGTCCAAATTATATATTCTTAAATACTAATTAATAAAAATCAAGTGAATCTTTTACATCATAGGATCAAAATAGTATCTGATGTTTTTCAGCATCAGGCACTCCAATAGGTAGCTCAATGATATAATAAAATATAAAATAGTTTGGACCTTATGACCCTGGAAAATCTGTTTAATCTGTCTAGTCTTCAGTTTCTGCATTTGAAAAATGAAGATAATAATAACACATACCTCACTATGTCCCAATGAGGATTAAATGAGTTAACATTCATCAAACACTTAGAGCACTACCTGGAAAAGAGTGAGCGATATGTTAGGATTAGCCTTTATTATATGAGCAGGTACATGCTAATAGATAAAAATGTTCCATATCTATTACTGGTGCTGTTGGGGAAAGGATAAAGAAATAGTGACATCTCTATGAAGTCCATCAAACTGATGGTTTATAAAGGGAAAAATTTGAGCAACAGAGCAGGTATATTTTTTTCAAAATCTTTATTTATAGGTGATTAAATCTTTTAGCAAGGAAAATTGTCCCACTACTGTTAGAATGAGAAGTCAGTCAGAAGTGAGTAGTGTGACATCAAGAGATTAATTCAAGGATTTAAAGAAGCAAAATGTGCAGTTTGTAACCTGTGACAGTTAAGAAACAAATGTTTGCTTGAGATGGTTGTGCAGTCTGTAATCTTGGGACTCACAGATAAAGGCCTATGCCTCAGGCACCAGCACAGCTGGGAATAGCGAAAGATAAAAATTACTTACAATGTTTTTCATGAGGACCATGACATCCTTTGTCTGATAGGGCCAACTTCAGCTAGATAGACCCCTCTCTGTTCAAAAAGCAAAACTCCACCTCAGGAAGGAAGGGAAAGACTAAACAAAGGAGGGATTTGGGTGGCAACCCCCAAAAGAAACAATAAAAGAAGCCCAGCGCCTGGGCAACTTGCTCATTTTTCTGTAAGTAGCCTAGTCTAGCTCAGAGGGCATTATCTTTCTTTAATTCTTCTTTAATTCTTTTCCTGTAAACTTTGGTACTATCTGTGTGTGTGTGTGTGTGTGTGTGTGTGTGCGCACAAATTCTTTTTTGTTATATCACAAGGACCAAGGATTACAGCCAAATATTAGCAACTACTACTGCTTGTGATTTTGGTATTCATAGTACTACATTCAAAGAGGAGGACTTTGCATTGCCCATTGACCTGCTTTGAAACTACATAAAAAGTTTACAGAATAACTAATACTCTTCCCATAACAACTAACACTCCAGATGTGCTCAGAAAATAACATTACAAACCTAGTGGGGTTGGTCTGTTCCCAATGGCAGGCAGTTTTCCTGAGATAACTCCACTTGACACTTGATAGATGAAATGTCAAAAAAAGGAGTTAAAGTATAGGAGAATACAAAATGCTATATATTAACAGAAAAAGAAAAATTTCAAAAGATTAGTGTGAAAAGATCAATAGTTAGAACTTCAGCTTTATAATGGAGTTTGTTTCAAAGATTCATTCTAGAAATTAAACACATTAAGAATACTGTTTTTAAAATAGATATTTCTAAAGTTCATGGATATATTGATCTCCATAAATTTGTGTGGTGATCCGGCAGAATCATAGAGGCTAACACCTCACTTAAGAAATAATTTGAGCATGTTATATTGTTGACTTCCTTGGGACAGACTCCTAATTTAAAATCAAGTTATCAAGGCTGAAAAAATTATTTATAAAACAGTGTTCATCTAGTTTATTAATATTAAAACTAAATCCTATATTTATTTGTGAAAAGAAAAAATTACCAGAATGTACTTTAATAACTGAACAACTAAAAACATGTAATTTTTGCATTTGTTTTTGTTTTTAGGTACTATTGAGTCTGGTCTAACTCATAGCAACCCTATGTACAACAGAATAAAAGTCTCTCGATTATATGCCATCCTTGGCACTATGTCAGTGCTTCTCTGCTGTTCACAGCATTTTTAATGGCTGATTGTTTTGGGGGAGTGGGCTGCCAGATCCATCTCCTCTTTTATATGTGTTAGGGATTGAACCCAGAGCTTCAAAGGGCTCACAGCAGCACTCTATCAATTGAGCTTAACTCTAGCCCTTGCAGTTATTAGTTTCCAGTAAATATGACTGTGTGTTCATGGATGCTTGTTTGTAAGTTGAGTTTTAAGGGCAATTGATAAAGATAGACATGATTATAGTGGGTATTTAATTCCTGCCTGGAACAAATAATTATTTTCTGCAGTACAATGCCCCACAGAGTACTGAAATTTATGTGGCTCTGAAGTGTATTCCTGATTCTTAATAATGGACTCAGAAAGCCCAAACACAAAGCAGTAATAAATGATATCTAAAAGCAAAGGTAGATTATGTTAGGTAATTCACAATTAAGAATTTTTGGCACTTAGCAAATTTTTTAACAGCTTTTCAGAAGGGATTTCTTTTGAACATTGTGTTGCCTTCTGCAATCTTCTTAAGAGTTCAGAATTCACATCAGCAGTTGACAATTAGGATTCATTTTGACATCAGATGACAGTAAGACAATAAGGCCACTAACACTACTGACAGCTTTAACAAAGAAGGTATATATGGCTACTTTTGTAATTATCTCACCTCACTTTCAGGCTAATGAGAATAACTTCAGGTCTTTGATATTCACATCTGAACTAAAGTTCATGAATCTCCATTGGAAGTGATCAGTGTTTGAGGGGAAAAAAGCAAAAAAATACGTTTAGGGCTCTAGTAACCTTACAAGATTCTCATGTCCTCATTCTTCAAAACTACTGTTGCCTGTCCCCTGTGGGGGCAATTTAAAAAGTCATTTGGGCAAAATTTCCAGAGCTTCCATGTCTCAACACATATGCTTGTTGATTTCTGAATGATTTCTCTAACTCCAGGTTTTTCTTGTAGTACTTTAATAATCATGTTGGATTTCCTAGTTGAATCATGTGTGAGCTTGGTGTGTTCTCTGGTCTCCTTGCCTTTGGCCATCTAGTTGCTCTAGCTGTACCCTGATTGGTTGGACAGCATCGATCCTGCCTACTGTGTCTTTTTTCATTTCTTCATCTTTTATACTCTCAAGGGTCCAGTTTATTTTATGGTCTTGTCCTCATAAGTTAAAGCAACTGGAGTGGATAAGCACCCTATAAATAGTAGTACTGTGACTTCATTGTTTCTATCCATAATTTTCACCACACTCTGGAATCCCAACTTTAAGAAAATTTCTTCAATATCTATGATAATAAATTTTTCTTGTTAGGTGTCATCGAGTCAGTATCCAACTCATAGCAACCCTACATACAGCCCTACATACAACCCTACATACAACAGGTGAACCACTATTGTCAGTGTGTCTCTGCTATTCATAGGGTTTTCAATGGCTGTTTTGGAGGAATGGCAAAAAATAGTTTTCCTTTATATGAAATTATCCATTCTCTATTCCTACCATATCCTAATTTTTTGTACACTCACCAACAGTTTTAAATAGTGGCTTGCAAGTGCTTTCGTTTTGTCATAAAATAATTCTTTATCTGTTGCCACAATAGAACTGTTACCTTTTTACAAGATAGCCACAAATAATGAAAGAATAATGAAAAAATAGCAAAAAGTTTTTATGCGATGGGGATACATACACTTGAAATGTTATGCCTTTTATCAATGGCAGACTGTGACCAAACCTCTACTAAAATAAGTAGTTTGTATCTAGTAAATTAAAAAATAAAAAGGTAAAAAGGGTGACGAGAACATTCTTACTTAAAAAAATAATTTGAAGAGTTTTGTTTTTGTTGTTCTGCTGAATAGCAATTACAGCTAGTTGCAAGATTGTTTCCTCAGAGTCGCCTACCCATGTAGTTTACTTACCAGGAGGATTCAGATGGTATATAACTAATCATAACATAGGAGAGTTTTAGCGTAGTTGGTAGAGTGCCGTGCTGCACTCTGTGACAACACAGGTTCAATGCCCAGCACTGCAAAAAAGAAAGAAGGGCATGGCAATCCACTCCCAAAGCAATCTCAGGAATAATCAGCCATTAAAGACCTCATGAGGGTCTCCATAAGTCAGACCCAACTGGGTAGCACTTAGCAACAACAACAACAACAATGAAAAGAAAGGCAAAGACACACTGAAGTAAAAAAGTCAAAGAACCAGAATCAAAGCCAGTTACAATTATAAAAGGATGGAGGTAAGAAAACTTATAGGTAAGTCAAAAACATGAAATCACAAGTGGTATAGATAAAAGCTGATGTTTATTTCTGTTAGGTGCCCTCAAGTCAAGTCCAAGTCATAGCAGCCCTATGTACAAAAGATGAAATATTATCCAACACTGTGCCATGCCAGGCACTGGCACTATTGTCAGGGCTTCTCTACTATTTATAGGGTTTTCAATGGCTGATTGATTTGGGGGAGTGGATTGCCGGGTCCTTCTCCCAAGCCTACAGCACCTGGTGTTCCCAGGTGGTCTCCCATCCAAGTACTAACCAGACCCAACCCTGCTTAGCTTCCAAAATCTGATGAGACCAGACACAAGGAGACTATGTACATGTTCTAAACATAGCAAAGCAAAAATAAAATAGAATAAAATTCGACTAATTTCCATTTTTAACCTATAAACAGTGAACAGACTTAAAGTTGCTAAAAATAATTCTTGTTCTCAAAATACAGTTCCTACCATAATAGCTGAAAATCTAAGCATTTTTGAGAAGACATTTAGAAGATGTTCACAAGTCTTTGAGACTACTCATTTTCATACAATTTTACTCTTATTCTATTTATTTTTCTCTCTGTGTCTTAGCCTCTATAACCCAATCATTTGTCATTCTGAATCTACCTTATTAAAAACAAATTGAAGGAGGAAATAACAGCAATTTTGTGTTAGCCCGAAAATAAAATCTCCAACCTCTCTATGTTATTGTTGTTAGGAGCCATTGAGCCAAGTCCAACTCATAGTGACCCTGTGTACAAGCAATGAAAAACTATCAGACCCAGTCCCTGTGCCATGCCCAACATTATGTCAGGTGCTTCACTGCTATTCATAGAATTTTGAATAGCTGTTTATTTCAGGAGTGGGCTGCTAGATCCTTCCCCCAACCCTAATGCACCCAGTATTCCAAGGTGGTCTCCCATTCAAGGATTAATTAGGCCCAACCCTGCTTATCTGTGGCAATCAGACACTGGAAGCCAGGGTGGTATGGCTGTATACCTAGCCTATCTATAGAGTGCCAATATTGTGTGGTCATATTATTTCATATTATTTTCTAACTATTCTCAACAGCTGTATCAAGCCTAACCAGCATTCGGCACTCTTCACTTTAAATCTCAAAATATAACCTAACTTACTTCTTCACAGGAAAATAGAAACTATTAGGTGGAAGATCCCTCAACTTCCTAATCACCTTCTCTCTAAAACAAATTGGAGCCTGTTCTTATATTTATGTCTTATATCTTCTCTTCCTGTCTTATGGATTTAATGTTCTTCCTTCATGTCATTTGGGCTGGGGTTTAGCTCAGTTGGTAGAATGCTGCTCTGTGCTGTCTGAAGCTCTGGGTTCTATCCCCAGAACCTCAAAAAAAGTAAAAAGGAGGGGGGAGAAATACCAGGCATCCCACTCAGGAAAAAATTGGGAAATAATCAGCCACTAAAAACCGTATGAATAGCAGAGAAGCACTGACACAGTGTGCCAGGCATGGTACAGTTTGGAAAGTGTTTCGTTCTATTGTCTCTATGACTGAGACCTGACTTGGTGGCACCTAATAACAACAAAAGACATGAAAATACATGGAGCAAACAAATTTTAGGTTATTTTATAAAATTACTAGTCTCAAATTTTCAGAAATATCAAAGTGAAAAAGTGTAGGGAAGGACTGAAGAACTGTTACATATTGAAGAAGTCTGGCATTATAAAGTCACCTGGGTGTAATGTGAGATCTCGGATTGGATTACATTCAAATGTGAGAAAACAGACAAAAAAGACTTAACATATAAACAAGCAAGAAAATATCAGAAACTGTCAAATAATGTGTTGTTGCATGAAAGCTAAAAGAATGCAGACAGACCAAATGCAGGATCATATTAAACTTTGTGAACTATGAGTTTATTGGAGTTTCTTACAGGGACCTGGATGACTCATGGACAGCATTTACATACAGCTCTACCAGTGGAAGAGCCTGCAGCCATAGCTCTGTGGTATCCGATCCTGTCAGATCTTGGAAGCTAAGCAGGGTCGGGCCTGGTTAGTACCTGGATGGGAGACTGCCTGGGAACACCAGGTGCTGTAGGCTTGGGAGAAGGACCTGGCAACCCCCTCCCAAAAATCAATCTGCCATTGAAAACCCTATGAGGGTCGCTATGAGTCGGATACCGGCTCCACGGCACCTAACAACAACAACAACAACAACTACCAGTGGAGACTGAGAAAAAGTTTGTTTTGTCTGATAGGATAAAATGGACTCCACTTTCTAAGTCCTTAATAACCACAACTATATTTATTCTCTTATTGAAATAACAACTACCATTCTTGGAAATAAATGAACTAGACACAGCCATCTCTCCACACTGAACTATCCTTTCTGCTGTTATCCTAGCCTGCAGTTACTCAAATACAAATAGAAAAAACTGCCCTCATCTTTGCCAAATTGAAATCTTGGAATTGAACTGATGATTTTTACATCTAAATGTATTGACTAGGGAGATAGAGACCTATTTAAAGAGGGGACTAAAGGATTTCTTTGGAATGAAGCCTTTAAATTTTGTTAGGTTCCATCAACTTGGGTCTGGCTCATAACAACCCTCCTAAGGTTTTCAATGGCTGATTGTTTTATCGGGATTGCTTCCAAAGTGGATTGCCACATCCTTTTGTTTTTGTCATGCTGAGAATCAAACCCAGGTCCTCAGAGAATGTGGAGCAGCACTCTATCAACTGAGCTAAACCCCAGCTCAAAATAAGATCATGTTGTTGTTGTTTGTTAGGTGCCATTGAGTTGTATCCAACTCACAGAGACCCTCATAGGGTTTTCAATGACCATTGTTTTCAGGATTGCCTCGGGAGTAACCTTCTCCCATGTTTGTGGTGCTGGGAGTTGAACCCAAGACCTCAGAAGCTGCAGAGCAGTGCTCTACCAAGTGAGCTAAATCCCAGCCCCAAGTAAGAGTATACGTGCTGGGAAATAAGGATTAAGAACCTGCAAAACTAGGCAAAATGGAAGTTTTAACATTTTTAGAGATGGTGAAAAGCTCTTTACTAGTCCAAATGTTCCAGTATGGAAAGGTGGAAAATAAAATGCTATTTACAAGTTTTAGCTAGTTTGTTATATAAAATGTGTTGTGCATGTGATATCTAAATTTAAAGTAACATGATTTAAACTGCAGTATGTGATGAAGAGTCCTCTGAGGTCACTAAAGCTTTGATTTTCCAGTTAGCTTATTTTATAGCTAGTGCTTTGGAAGCCATCAAGTCCATAACGAGATAGATCAATCAGATTGTTTTTATTGGTCTACTGCGTACCATACACTATACATGGCAGTATTCATTGAATCAGACTGCTTGGGAACAGCAGCTTTAACCTTGAGATTTGAGCAGAGAAAATAACAGCTTCAAAATTAAATCTCCATGAATTATATATATTCTTATATAAAACTGAATTTTTAAACAGTGCCAATTGAAATCCATTGCTAATGAACTAAGTGCTTTTATTTCAAAGAGGAATCGTGGTCAAAACACGTTTACTGATTTAAACTAGCTGATTGAACTCTATACTCAAACACCAGACTCTGCAGTGATTCAAAGAAACAATATTTTCAAATGACTTCAGTAATTTTCTAAAGGTAAAGTAAAAAGGAAGAAATGATCTTCAAAAGTTGCTCCTAGTACTCACAATAATTTTTATTATTTTACTTTTGTTTTTCTTTCAAAATGTGTGAAGCAAAAAAGTAAATAAAAGAGATAAGGCAAGCTAAAAATGTAGCATAGTACCTGGTATACCCATGAACTCAATAAATGTTATTTTCCCAAGACTTTTGAGAGTTCTCAAAAGCTGGTATAAAAATCTGTAGATTGCCTGATGTACTGATTTCCTATGTACAAGTCCTTACTTTTATCTGTGTTCAGGTTCCTCCACAAAATATCAAGGTCATGTTGGGATTTTAATGATAATCAAGGGCAAACTATTGAAATTGGTGCTAGTAATCACTAAGAAGGAATGGTGCTTACTCAAGTACATGGACAAGCATCTACAGTTCAGCATCCAAATAAGTAAAGTATATAACCATAGGTAGAATACATATTCAAAGTGTCTAATCTGTGTGATAGGAGAATGAAAAGAGAATCTCTTTAAAGTGGAGGTGAAAATTCACAGGGAGTTTTGATTATTTTCTGCTTTGATGAGTTCTTCCAAGTTGAAGTATTTACACATCCCAAAACTGGCCACTTACAAAAACATTAAATCCTCTAAATCAGCTGGTTATAATTTGACTGGAAGTCTTATTAAAGTGACTAAGGTTCATAATATATCTCCCATGTTAGCAGGGAACTAGATGCAATTTTAGAGCTAGGAAACAAGTACTTAGCTCTGGGAAGCCCACCTGGAACTTACTGCCATAATTCAGAAACCAAATTCCAAGATGCATATAATGCATACAAGTGGTATATGAAATTCTAAGTATGAGCATGGAATACAAGTATGAATTTCATTTACATTGATTCAGGCATTGGGTAAGCTGATATTTCATGATGAAAGTTTTTAATACCTAAAACTGAGCAGAGGGCTACCATTTATCTGCCCAGGAAGTCTAACCTCTGAGGCATCCCCATCCCATCTGACACAATGCAGCAGGCATTACCTCCAGTTTTCACCATGTCTTAGGATGACCCTCAGACTCCTCCCTGGGAAACCCCTCAGCTTCTCTTGGGGAGTTTTTAATTTAAAAAATATCTTGTAATACTTCAGTCTTAAAATTAAAATATTACTTTTAGATTTTTGTGGAATAGACTAACAAAGTAGTCAAAAATAATATTCAACAGAGATGAAATAAAATTTCTCTGTTTTCTCTTGCTTTTCCTCCTTCTCTGCCACTGCATTATATATTCCACAAGTGTAGAACCAAGGCTATTATATCCACCATTATAAACCCATCACCTACTAGGTGCTCATCTAATATTTATGGAATGGTAAATGCATGAAGGAACAGATAACTGTTGCAACTGCTGAATTTAAAAGAAATTCTGCTTTTAGCATCTTGAATTTTCTATGATAACTTTGATACTTTTCCTATAGCAGTTTCTTAAAATGGTCCTTTATAACTTGGCACCAACTTGTATTACCAGGAATATCTTTTGAACCAATGTTTTATTTATACTTCTTGGCATTCACTAAAATATTCTAATGTGTTTTTCATGCATTTCCTACATTAAAGCTTGCACTAAGTAAATACTTCTTGAGAAAATTTCATGCATGTGTTATTTATGATAAAATGTGAGGTATCAAATCACCTGTTATCCTTCCTTTCTACTATGATTTTGCTAGAACAAGAGTAGAGTTTTAAATTAGTCAATGCCTTTTTCCAAGCCTAACATTTTTGGGTGTTCAAAAATATTTATGGATTAATAGAAGGGAAAAAGGGAATTAAGGTCACCAAATGTTAGTGTAAGAAACTACAATAATTAACGCTTTGACCAAATATAAACCTATGACTTTAATCAATACACTAGAACAATTGGATATGCACTACTGAGACATCTGGATCTTCAAGAACCCCACAACTATGGGCAGAACATCTGGTCAAAGTCACAGAGTGACAACATTCAAGTACCATTACCCAGGCTGATGGTATCTCTGATGTTTTCTTCAGAATTCTGTACCTCAGTGGCAGTATATTTGTGATACTATTAGACATTAAAAGTGCTGCCGTATTTATGGAAGTAAATAATGTGACTATAATTCAAATGTGACTCTGGGTAAAAAGTAGGGATAAAAGGGAGGCATCCTTAATAAATCTTCATATTTAAGTAAAAGTTTCCATAATTGCACAAAAGGCACTACTGAATGTTACTAAGTTTCATAACAGACACTTCACAAAAACTGATGAAGAGTTCATAATGGAAGAAAACGGTCCATAGATTCACTGCAAATAGGATATTATTCCTCTGTGCCCTCTTTGCCCTCAAACATGAGGTTATATATTTTGTGACAGACAACGTGACTGAAACACAGCCACTCCTCATCAGAGCAAGACATCCTAATGGAGAAAGTGTCCTCCATTATGTTCACAGTGTACGGGAAGGGTGCTGCAGTGAATGAGTCATCCAAATGATGTTTCAGTGACTCCTGAATTTAATTCAGTTCAAGAAATTTTCATTGGTTATTTACCATGTAGCACACACTGAACCATCTTTGTGTAATAATCTGAGCATAAGAAGTTTTGCACATTCACACTTTGACGTCAATCTATACACTTTTTTTGCTGTCAGAGCTCTACCAATAATGATAGTAATACCAACAATACAACACTTGTTGATGCATTACCAATTGCCAGGCACTGTGCTAAGGCTGATGCAATTTAATCTTAATAATAAATAAATGATGTAGCTGCTATGATTATTAGCCATTGGTATGAATGAGAAAAGTGTATCCTAAACAGGTGAATTAATTTTCCCATAGTTAATACCCCATAAAGCTGGGATACTAATCAAGGAATTTTGCCTCTGGAATTGAGATTTAATCACTATATTATCTTCCAATCCATTAAAAAAAATGGTACTGTTTCCTCATGTGAAAAATGCAGATAGGAAAACTGCACTCTGCATTACCATGAAACTTTAAAAATAATGTACCTTTAGTAACCAGAATACAGTACTGAAAACATCTAGCATGGTAGGCATTCATTAAATTATCTCCTTTATAATCGAGTAGTATTATATTTCTAATTTCCCTTTCATTGAAATTTCATAGTTTGTACAATTTTAAATTTGTGCCTATACTATCTTGTCTTGCTAATTATTTCCTGCACACTGTAGCCTTCTTTCCCTAAACAAAAATTGATACATTTAAGAGTAAGATTATACCTCACGTGTCATATCCCATTTAATTTAGCAACTTAAAATTGAATTTATCTTCATTTCCTTCCTTCTATGATTTATTTTAGCGATCTCTTAAGTTCCTCTTGACTTGATCAGTACTGATTTCTCCCACTCTGCCAACAAGCTATTTTACTTGATTTTAGTATTCTGTTTATTGATATCTTCTGCATCTACAGTAGTAAAATTAAAAACTTAACTGTGCCAAATTCACAATAATTTTGAATCCCAGAATAGTCAACCACAGACAATCCTATGAATAGCAGAGAAACACTGACATAATGCCAGGCATGTCATAGTGTCAGGGAGTGTTTCATTCTGTTGTACATAGAGTTGTTATAAGTCTGACCTGACTCGACAACACTGAACAACAACAACAACAAAGAAAATCAAGCAAATAGCTCATGGTGACAAAGCTACAATTTTGACTGAATCTCAGTCTGAAAACCACATGGAACAATTCATGCAGAACACAAATATGATAAATTTATGGGTCTGGGATTTAGCTTAGTTGGTAGAGTGCTGAGCTGCAGCTCTGAGGTCCCGAGTTCAATTCTCAGCACCGCAAAAATGGGAGTCTGAAAACCACATGGAACAATTCATGCAGAACACAAATATGATAAATTTATGGGTCTGGGATTTAGCTCAGTTGGTAGAGCGCTGAGCTGCAGTCTCTGAGGTCC
>VMDO01014597.1:0-54019 GCA_007922755.1 Pedetes capensis | reverse complement strand
AGTCAAAATGGATAAAGGTTCTCAACATAAAAACAGAAACTTTAAAACTTATAGAAGGCAAGATAAGCAATACACTCCATCATATAGGTGTAGGAAAGTATTTCCTTAATAGGACCCCAATTGCTCAAGAAATAGCAACAAGAATAGATAAATGCGATTACATGAAATTAAAAAGCTTCTGCACAGCAAAAGAAACAATTAACAGAGTCAAGGAAACCCCCATGGAATGGGAAAAAATGTATGCATTTTATACATCAGACAAAGGTCTAATTATTAGAATTTATAAAGAACTCAAGAAAAAACTCCCCTAAAACCAAATAACCCAATACACAAATGGGCAAAGGAACTGAGTAGACAGTTCTCAAATGAAGAGGTCCATAAAGCCATGAAACACATGAAAAAATGCTCAGTATCTCTAGACATTAGGGAAATGCAAATTAAAACAACTCTGAGATTTCACCTTACACCAGTAAGAATAGCCAAGATCAATAACAAATAACAACAAATGCTGGTGAGGTTGCGGCAAAAAGGGAACACTATTACATTGCTAGTGGAGCTGTAAATTGGTCCAGCCACTGTGGAAATCAATATGGAGATATCTTAAAAAACTGAAAATAGATCTACCGTATGACCCAGCTATAACACTACTGGGAATTTACCCAAAGGAAGATGGGTCATCATACCACCGAGACACCTGCATCTCCATGTTCAATGCAGCACTTTCCACAATAGCAAGGATATTGAATCAACCAAAGTGCCCTTCAACAGAAGAATGGATAAAAAAAACTATGGTACATATATATGATGGACTACTACTTAGCAATCAAGAAAAATGAAATAAGGTCATTTGCAGCAAAATGGATGGAATTAGAGAAAATTATTTTAAGTGAATAAACCCAGGCTAAGAAAGAGAAACACCACATGTTCTCACTCATATTTGGGAGTTGAATCAAAACTATAAGAAGGAAAAATCCTATTCAAAGTTTGGATCAAAGTAAAATGAAAAAAAAAAAAAGCTAAGAATGGTGTCAATATAAATGGTCTAGAAAATGCATGTAATTGTTCTGACAAGATAAAAACAAAGTTCACTACAGGAAAAGTTTCTATCTTAAACAGAACTGGAACTCAAGTACATATAGAAAATATTACCAAGTAAATGATAGAGAAGACTTAGGTGGGGAGGGTTGGGGGGAAGCACACAAAAGGGTAAGGGGGCACCTATATGAATAATGTACATCAAAATGCATATATGGAAATGCCACAATGAAAAGCATGTCAGAATGAATCACATTAAGGTGTACATTAAAAATATCCAATAAATAAAAACTATATGGAAAATACTTGGCATTTTCATAGATATATTTCTAGCTGAATATTTTAGATATGTCATATTTTTTAAATATATAAAGAATTGGATAGGGTAATATAGATAGCATTTTAGTATAGGCATATTTAAAAATATGACATCCTGTACATATAAAATAAAAAAGTAGAGAATTAAGGAGACAACAAAAATCCCTAGTGTAATTTATAAAATCATTGTCTATTCAAGGACTTGAATAAAGATTGATAAAAGCAATGAGTAATCTTGGAAAAATACTAGAAAATAAGTTACTAAATTCAATATTGTTGAAAGTTATTAGCTTTATGAAATCTGGAATTTTTGCCTCTTACATGGGGTTCTAAATTAATCTGACAGTCTTTTACATTATAACAAAATTGTTAAGCTAAAAATGTTAAGGCAGACTTGAAAATAAATCAAATAATTTTAGAAATTAGTTTAGTCATTGGTGACTTTTGTCTGTAGAAGTCAGTAGTCACTAAAATTTGTAACAAATCTGTAAAAATAAAATTACTAGAAATGGTAATAGTACAGGAAACAGCTTTGTATAAAAAGTGTGGGAGGAGCTGGGCATGATGGGACATGCCTATAACCCCTGAGTATTGAGGCAGAAGTGTTACAAGTTCAAAGCCAGTCCCCAAACAAATAAACCAGCAAACAGATAAACAGGCAAATAAACAAAATGGAGGCAAATGGGAGAAAAGTCGGTGTGTTTTCATGCAAAGAATTATTGAAGGACATGTTAAGGAAAGATGGAGAGTAATTTGGTCTTAAGGCAGAACAAGAAGTACAGAAAGTAGAGGATAAAACCTGAGTGATATAGAAAATTACAGAAAATTACAGATATAGAAAAATGAACTCAATGTTGTGAGGTCAGGGCTGCTAAGATTAATTGGCTTTATTTATAATTTTTTTAAATGAAGGAAATGATGTGTTGATACAAAACTGAAGATTGTTTCTCGCTCTCCATTAAAACGACTAAATTTTTTGGATTACTAATCTTTTCCGAATAAGAGAATATTTAAGCCTACCTAGGAAACAAAGATTCTATGTTTTATCAAAGTAATTTTCTGTGTTCTATGTTATCTTTATCATGTTCTAGAATTTTTTTTTTAAAAGAGAACCATTTTTTTTTCACTTTATCTCCTATATTAACCTTTAAAGTCTTTATTATCGTTTTGGTTAAATAAATAATCAAGTATTGACTCACAAAGATCTTATTTAAATAAATTTTCAAACTTTCAACATTTTGGACAACTACCTGAAATCAAATTCTAAATAGTTTTCATGACCTCGACATGATTTTGAGGTTTCCCAGAAAGCCCATGGAAAACCTCAAACAATTACGAGGGTCCCTGTGAGTTGGACCTGACTGGATCACACCTAACAACCACCACCACCACCACCACCTTCTAAAAAGAGAGATATGTTAAACTAATTAGATTTATTTTGTATACTAGATTACATGAGAAGTATTGTCAAAGGAGAGATAATGTCATAACTTCCTAAATTATTTAACATCCCTAGAAATTTGTCAGTGTTTTCATTTTCCAAGTGTTTTCATATATCCTTATGTAATATTGTCAGTTACAATTTTAATAATTATTTAAAGTGTTTCATGTCATGAAACAACCACATTTCCTTGACTATTATATTATTTTTATAATGGAGTCCCATAGAATCTTTAATCACAGCCATTTATACACAATCTTTAGTCATCCGTAGATAGTTGTTTTACTCTGATGCTTTCCTAAGAGCTCGTAAACCACCTAGAGGCCAAGGAACTTGACTTAAACAGACAAGACTGTCTCCAAAACCCATGGAACTATTCAAGATATTCTGGGATATGGGTTTCTGATGACATTGTCTCAATTACTTTGAGATCATATCAAGGGACTCAGTAAAGATTTTCAAAACTCTAGCAAAAAAGCTGATAAAGTTCATAAAACTGCTGTCTCACTCAGTTTGGGATGCTGTAACAATTGACCTGCTCCTGGGTGGCTTATGCAAAAACATTTATTTGTTGTAGATCTGCAACCTGGTAAATCCAAGAAAAAAGTACAAGAAGATCCCACAGCTTGTTAGGGTACTCTTCCTGGTTTGTAGATGGTCATCTTGTTGTATTCTTAGATACCAAAGAGAGGAGGGGAGGGGAGAGAGAGAGAGAGTGGGGGGGAGGATATATCTAGTATCTTCCTAATAAAGTCTCTAATCCCATCATACAGGTTCCACTCTCACTACCAATTATCTCCTAAAGGTCACATCCCTAAATATCACCCATCGTATTGGAAATTAGGTTTTCAGCATACAAATTTTGGAGAAACACAAACATTAGGTCCATAGCAACGGCTAACCGAATATCAAGCAGAACAAAATTAATTTCATGGTACTGTGTAAACTGATGAAGGATGACTGTAGTTTTTTATGGCTCTTGCTCAATGTATTATTAGATCTTTAATATTCTATTTTCTGGATAATAGAAAACACATTCGCCTTTTTACTTAAACTATGACTCACCACAATCTAGTAAATATCCTTTTGTTAACAAAACTGACACATTTTTATTTTCTCCTTGCCTGATCCCTCCAAAAACTCATACACTACTTTTAGGAATTCTTCTCCCCCACCCCATATTGGAGCATTGAATTCAAGCCCTCACCTATGTTACGCAAGCTCTCCACCACTGAGCTATATACCTCAACCTCTTTTTCACTTTTTATTTTGAAATAGTTTCACTAAATTGTGCAGGCTGCTTCTGGCCTCGAACTCATGATCCTTCTGCCTCAGCCTCTTGAGATGCAAGGTTACATGAGTTTATCACAGTGTTTGGCGAGTATTCTTATTTTTATATCAGTATAGTGATTGGAATAGATTCAGTAAGAATATGTTCTTTGTGTGTGTGTGTGTGTGTGTGTGTGTGTGTGTGTGTGTATGTGTGTGGTACAGGGGAGCTGAACCCAGGGACCCATGCATACTTTGCAAGCACTCTACCACTGACCAACACCCTTATCCCCACCCCTAATTTTATTTTTTAACTTGAGACAGGGTCTCACTATTTGCACGCTGCCTCTCTCCCCAAATTTGCGATCCTCCTGCCTCCATGTCCCTAGTCACTGGGATTATAGGCATGTGCCACCACATGTGAAATAGGATACTTTTAAAAACATTGTAGTAGGATGCAATTTAAAACAATAACAGTATTACTTTGACTATCTTTAATTCAAAGGAGGTGATAGGAAAGAAAAACTTTGTCTATGAAAAAGCATAATATGTATTTATGGGTTATCAGATTCAAATCTTATTCATGTTCTTTAGTTTGTTTTAATGTAAACTGAATTGGATCTTGCCATTTTACACACTTTTTCTTAGTTCTTACCAAATCCTCTGTTCCACTTTTCCTTCAATATCTGCTTACAACTCTCCATATTGATTCTCAGTGTTTCTCCCTTTCCTCTCTTGAAGTCCTTCAGAACAAAATCTTCACTCTCCAGATTATTATTAGGACTCAGGCTGTCTTGTAACAACTCCTTTTCCCAGAATCTGAAAAGCCCTGTATGCTAATGCCAGACAAAGTGATATAAACTTTAAAGAGCTCAGAATCACAACAAATCATATGTGGGCAGCCTTTGAGCCAGAGATGCTACTACGTGAGTGATGCAAAAATTCCACCAAAACTCAAACATCTTCTCAATTCAGCTCCAGAAAATAACCATAACTGTGACATTGATGCCTATGCCATTACCAGAAACATTCCAGCTATAGCATGGGAATTCCATTAGATGGCCATTGCTATCTACACTCCTCCACCTAAAACACCCAGCACTCAATGTCTAGAAATCTCAATTCACAACCCTCTGGACTCATAGTCTCTTCCAACCATCAATCTTTGGTTTTGTTTCTATAAGTATGCCCCTCATTAAATGCTTGATCACCCACACTATCTAGCAAATGTTCTCTACTATCAAGTCTTAACAGATAATTCAACTGGTCGTTAATAAACAAAGGGACCTTCTTTCCCTCCTTAGAGACAAGATTTATGATAAATTTAGTCTATATCCTTTCCTTTCAGTTCACAATTTTACTACATGTATGTGTAGCCTGAAACATTAGACTCCTTGCTTTTTAATAATGCATGTATTACATAATACATGCATATTTTTGTAGCCATTTATTTTACTTAGATTCTTTGTATATATATATATATATATATAAATACTTTGACTAAATATACCATATTTTATTTGTCAACTGATGAAAAATCTTCATTAAACGTTACTTATTAATAGTTAATGAACATTTGAAGATTGAGGACATATGATGACATCTTTCTCCTCGCTGAGTATCATGCAGTCTACTTGATTGCTAGAAGTTTCCATCCTTCTGAAAACACAAAGAAATTCTAAGAGGATCTTTTAAGGAAATGCTCTTAAAGGAAGTCTACGATTTTGACATTAAAGGCTGAGTTATAGAGTTTGATCTGCCTCTGGATTAGTAGGTACCCTCCCCTTCCTTCCTGTAATGAAGGAATCACAAAGTTTTACTTAAAGGTTTAAGTCTGTAGCACTGTTTGTCAGACAACATTCTTGTATCATCTGCTATTACATTTTCCCCAAATGATTTGCTATTATAAGAATCATGCATTGCCGGGCTTGGTGTCTCACGCCTGCAATCCCAGCAGCTTGGGAGGCGGAGGCAGGAGGATCACAAGTTCGAGACCAGAGGCAGTCTGCATAACTTTGTGAGACCCTGTCTCAAAAAGTAAAAAATGGGCTGAGGGCGCAGCTCAGTGGTCCAGCACTTGCAGAGCATGTGGGCACAAGGCCCGGGGTTCAACCCTCAGTACCACCAAAAAAAAAAAAAAAAAAAAAAAAAGAATCATGCATTGAGCATGTATTTTTATGTCTCATTGTGTAGAGTTTTTGTAAGGGAAACTTGAGGATTTTTGGTTTTTCCAAATTCTGCCAAATTGCTCTCCTAGAGTGGCTATTATAAGTTGTTTTGCTTCCAGGTTATAAAAGTTCTTTTTTCTCACCACTGTTCCCAGTAGTTGGTATTGTCAAGCATTTGAACTGTATGGTGAAAGTAGTATGTCCTTGCTATTTTCTTTTATATTCATTTCATTATTTGTGACATTGTTCTCGATTCTTCACCATTCATCTATTGTCTAGTCATATAAATAACACACTATGTTAATTACTATATATTTGTAATAAAATTTTTGCTGGGAGTACTGGGGATTGAATGTAGGGTCTCATGGTAGGCCAGTGCTCTACAATTGAGCTACATCTACGGCCTGTGATAAATGTTGATATCGATAGAAGCCTAAGTCTTTTTATCTTGCAACATTGAATAATGTCACTACATTAATATCCTACCTTTTACATTTACTTGGTTCTTTCCAGGATCATATCTTTATAAAATCTTGCAAGCTTCTGGAAATCAAGGAACATTTAGTAGGCACATTTAAAATATATTTTATACTTACTAGTTTCAATTCATCTATATACCTCTGTGTCCTTTATGAAGGCTGATTTCTACAGCATCTTTTTTTTACCATTAATATAGTCCAATGCATACAGCTTGGGAGAAGGACCCAGCAACCTACTACCAAAAATCAATCTGCCATTGAAAACCCTATGAATAGCAGAGAAGCACTGACTATAGTGTTGCCTGTTGTACACAGGGTCACTATGAATCGGATACCAACTCGACAGCATCTAACAACAACAACAACAACAATACATACAGCAGATAGATAAATACATGAATTTAGTAGTAGATATCTGCCCCAATCTGTCAGGATGAGTGAATGAAAATTTCATTAGGCTGTGGCTTTGCTGGATATATTAATCCATACCACCTTATTGTACTAGTACCTGACACTTACACTAATATGTTTCCTCCTGGCCTCATCAGAGTTCCTAGGAGGAGTGCTGCTCAGGCTGCACCCTGACTTCTTGCTTTATGTTCTGGAACATCATTCCAATGGGTTTTCTATGCTGCAAAGTCAAGACATTGTGAACTAGGGTAGTTGGGAGCAGTGTCTGAATGTTGTAAAGCATTGGATATGTGTTCCTTACATGTTGCCTAATGTACATAGTTGAAAATGAATTAGTACTGGAAGCCTAGAGTGAGCTAGATACAAAGGTAATAATAATAACTGACAATAATCATCATAATAACATTATTGTTTTATACTTACCTTGCTCTTTTCAACTAGAAAATTTATTCCTAGTAAAATATATTCCTTTAAGTAGCCTACCTAGTAGCCTGCTTGCTAGCCTGTCTGTCTGTCTGTCTTCCTTCCGTCCTTCCTCCCTCCCTCCCCCTTTTCCTTCCTTTCTCTCTCTCTTCCTTCCTTCCTTCCTTCTTTCCTTCCTTTCTTTCTTTCTTTCTTTCTTTCTTTTTCTTTCTTTCCTTTCTTCCTTCCTTCCTTCCTTCTTTCCTTCCATTCTCTCTCTCTCTCTCTTCCTCTCTTCCTCTCTTTCTCTCTCTCTTTCTTTCTTTCTTTCTTCCTTTCTTCCTTTCTTTCTTTCTTCCTCCAGTGAAAGGGTTTGCTCACTGGTACACACGTGAACCAGGAACTCAATTTTAATGAAATGCAGATCTATCTTTGAGTTCTGATCCCCATAATCTCTCTGATGCAAATCCCATTTGGATAGGTATAACAATCTTTGAGTAGTAATTTACATAATGTTAAATAGCCCTCAATTTGACACATTGAATTTCTGCATTTTCTTATTAATCAGGACAGCCATCTGGCACCACCAAGATTTTCAAAATGCTGCAGGGATTTCATGCATTGAATCTCGATAATTCTATGCTTTTATAGCTGTGTTGTATATTTTCCTTTCACCTTGATCAAGTGGGTTGTTTTTAGGGAAAAGGAATTATGGGCTAGATTTACTTTGTACTTCAGCATCTACCTTTAGTGAGCTCGAAGTACTTAGATGTTCTGTTATTAAAAAGAGAGTTAGTCAGGAACTGCAATAAAATATTTCTTTTGGCCTTAATAAGTTATCTCTGGGGAAAGAGAGAATTTTATATCATTGAGTAAAAATATTGAGAAGGGACTCACAACTGACTAGGTAGAGCCCTGGTAGTAGAAGAAAAACTTTTATTTAGAATAATGGGAGAGTGGGAAAGTACCTAAGGATTGTCCAGGGGAAATCTCATTATGAATTTCTAAACTTCAGCATGAGGTGTTCAAACAATGACAATTTTCAGAGCTCGCCCAGAAGACCCTGTCTAAGATGAATTTACAGAGAATCCCTTTTCTCTGAATAACAACATAGTATTATGATGTAATTTAAGAATCATTTAAAATAAATGCTGCAAAAGACTTTTCAGGGAATACAATAAAGAAATCACAATAAGTCCTCTCAGTAATGTTACTCAGAGGATGGAGCAATAGAGAAAGGTAGTTATATTTCTCTCAGCACACTTTTTTGTCTAAAAATCCCTGAGACATTTGAATCATCGCTTTGCCTAAAGTCACCCAAATTTACTGACTTCATACCTATTGGGATATAAGTGATTTGGGAATTCTATTAAGGTCTGGCTAGAGAAAATTTAAAAAAAGAGGAGAGAATTAGAAAAAATCATCTCCCCTGTACTAAGATTGATTCTTCCACAAGTACAGTAATCTTAATTACACTAATAACTCAAGAGTCTTAGGCCAATAATAAACTTAATAATTGCCTTAATTTACTAAACAATTTAAATGCATCTGTATACCTAAATTTTACAAAGTATTCAAACACTATAATTTACAAAGTTAAATTTTGTTTAAGAGGTTGATTAGTATAATTTGCTTTCCAGTAAAAACATTTTAATAGAACACATTTTATAATGCAAGCCAAGGATTATATACATGCAATGCTTTTGTCATTCCTTTAAAAGGCTTTCATGCCTAGTTTGTATGTAGAATATACTGTTCTAGAGAGAAAAGAGAAAACTCTTAACAAAGATATTACCTTATGTTTTAATTATGTTGTTGTTTTGAGGTGCTGTCGAGTTGGTATCCACCTCATAGCGACCCTCATAGGGTTTTCAATGGCTGACTGTTTCGGGATTGCCTTGGGAGTGGATTGCCAGGCCCTTCTTCCATTTTTGCAGTGCTGGGAATTGAACTCGGGGCCTCAGAGACTGCAGTGCAGCGCTCTACCAACTGAGCTAAATCCCAGCCCATGTTTTAATTATAGCACTTTAGAATTTCTAAAGCAGTACAGTTATAATGTGGACACATTATTTTTACAGAATCCTTTCATTTGTTATACTAGGGTTTATTGAATCTTTATACAGAAGAGAAAACTGGAATCCTTTCACTGATTTTATTTGTTAGGGTTTATTCAATCTTTCATACAGAAGATAAGATTGAGACTTAGATGGCTGTATGATTTTCCCAAAGTCACATGACTAGGAATTGAAGGATTTAGAGAGAATATAAACAAACAAATAAACAACAACAACAAAAGACATACTTTTTGGCTTCTGGTGTTACCATTGTTGTTTTTGATAAAGATTCTGGAATCCTTGTACATTAATTCAGGAGGAAAGGTCATCTTTCTGAGACATTTTCTGTATTTTCTCCATTTCTTTTGGTTATTGAAGATTCAAGAGGCATCTACTGATTCAGACGTAAAAACGATGAGCTTTAAAAGGACCTAATAGATTTTAAGCAATGCAGATTGCTTTTTGTGGAGGAGAAAACTTCTTACCATACAGACAATAAACATTTCCCCTTCTTTAGCTTAGCAACTGAAATGAAGACTTAGATTATTCTGCCAAATAATATGTCTAAAACTCAGCCATAAGGTATACAACAGGCATGTAAAGAGGGATATATTTAAATCTCACATTTGCCACTGTAGGAAACTAACAATAGTCAAAACTCTGTTTCTAATGCTGAAATCATTACTACTGACATACTATTTGCATCTTTATATATTGTGTCTTCTTTCATGAAAATAAAAACTCAAGAGAATTTAAGAAATGATCCGGCATTGGTTTTCTATAACTATTTAATAAACAACTATAGACTTAAAACACTACTAAGTTTCCTGAGTTATTTCTGATCAGATCCCAGCGTGGTATAACTGGATTCTCTGCTGCAGGTCTCACAAGGCTGAAATCCAGGTGTCAACCATTGCCGTAGTCTCTCAATTTTAGAGATGGTAAACCCAGCATCAGGTAGCTGCATCTATTTGGTTTCTGGTGAGAGTATCTGGCTTTGTCACACTATAGATGGCATCACATGGTAGAAATGAGAGGTCACATGGTGAGATATGCAGGGAGGAACTATGCAGTGAAGGCCAGGCTCACTCATTTGTAACAACCCTTGTTATTGCCACTAACCAATTTCTGTGAGATCTAACTAGTTCTAGGAGCCCAGTATTAATCCCTTCCCACCATATTTCAATACAGTTATATTGGGGATTAAGATTCTAGCATATGAACCTTTGAGAGATAGGCTCAACCTATTTCCAAACCATTGCAGGAGAGTGAGAGGGGATTTTTTTTTTTAATGTAGCATTGATATCTGGCTTCTAGGCTCATTCTGGAAAACAATGACCCTGAGTAAGTTCTTTAAATTCAGCCTCAGTTTCTTCATTTTACTATAGATATAAAAATGCTTTTATTTTTAATGATTTTGTTATTGCATATTTTCTTAGTGTATATATGAGTTGGTTTCATTATGATGTTTTCATATATGAATATCATTGCATATTGCTTATGTTCACCCCCTATTACCCTTTCATGACACCCTTCCCACTGATAATCCTCTTCCTCCCCACAAATGGTCCTCCTTCTACTTGAATGTCGTGTATGTGTGTGTGTGTGTATGTGTGTGTGTTTGTGCACGCATGCATGCTAGGGATGTAGCTCATTGGTAGAGCACTTACCTAATGCTTTCATTTTTGAGATAGAATTTTGCTGTGTTGCCCAGACTGGCCTGGAACTCCCAAGCTCTGGTGATCCTCCTATTTCAGCTTCCTGAGTAGCTGAGTCTACAGGTGGGTACCACCACTGCTGGCTTTGAAAGTACTTTATGTACTTATATCACTGAGTTGTAATAATAAAGAGAGAGAGAGAGAGAGAGAGAGAGAGAGAGAGAGAGAGAGAGAAATTGAAAAGCAAACAATTAAAACTTTTACCATTATTGTTGTTAGGTGCCACTAAGTCAGGTCCTATTCATTGTGACCCAATGTACACAGAAAGAAACACTCACCAATTGTTGAAATTAAAAGTGTTTCTTTTCTGAAGAGACCTCTTGAAACATCTGTATAAACACCCTGGAAGTTCTCTGAAGATTGTATTAATGATTAAACTGACCACAAAATTGGAATAGGATTATGTGTGCTACAAGGAGGACTTTTTCTTACCAAATCAATGGATGGTATTTGTTCTCAAAATCCATTTCAGTTCCATTTCAGTATACAATACTGGGAATCTTTGCACCTAATATTTATTCTGGATTTTTGAGAGAAAATTTCCTGAACTATATTAAAAATATTTTTATGACTATGTCTTTTATTATAGAAAGAAAGTGTTAACTGTATAACCCTTAGAAATTATGTTGCTGCTGTTAGGTACTGTCGAGTTGGGTCCAACTCATAGTGACCCTACGCACAACAGAACAAAACATTCCCTGACACTGTGCCACACCTAGCACCATTCAGTGCTTCCTTACTGTTCATACAGTTTTCAGTGACTGTTTTGGGATTGTTTTGGGAGTAGACTGCCAGATCCTTCTTCCATTTTTGCGGTGCTGGGGGTCAAACTCAGGGAGAGCAGAGCAGCACTCTACCAACTGAATTAAACCCCAGCCCCTTAGCCCATTAGAAATTATAGAAGAGAATAAATTCCGTGATTCCATAATCTCCTGAAAAGCACTGTTAAAATTTCATTGTATTGGTTTGTATCATGTATATTAAAGTATGTGTGTGGGGAGGTATGAGTATATCCATATATATATATATATATATATGTGTATATATATATATATATATATATATATATATATATATATATATATATATATATATATATATATATATATATATATATATATATATATATATATATATATATATATATATATATTTACATGCCTCAGACCATATTTTTTGTTGTAGAAATCTGGAAAAATACCAAAATGCAAAAGAGAGAAAAAAATTCTATATTCTTCAAACCAAAGATTTTTAAAAATCTTACCTATTTTTCTTGTCATCTATCTATGTGCACACATACATATGCACCCACATGTATACACACATATATGTATGGGTGAGTATTCAGTGTCTTTTGGCTATTGTGAATAGTGCTTCTATGAACATTGGTAGACAAAGATCCACTTGAGATTATGCTTTCAATTTTTTTTTTCCAGAAATGGAATTACATTTACTTTTTGGAGGAAACATCATACTATTTTATGTGGTAATTATACCATTTTACATTTCTGCCAGAAATGCATGGTTTCCAATTTTTCTGCATTGTTTTAAATACAGGTTTCTTTATGCTTTTTTATATTTTTTGAAAATAATCATCCTGATGGGTATAAAGTGTTACTACATTTGTCTTGTGCTTTACACATGTTGAAACATGAGAGACTTTGTAATAACAAGTTGTTAAATATTCCTAAACAAGACAATTTTAACTTGGGGGATAATAATCCATCATATATCTACATGTAATGCATTTAATTAATCATTTTTTGCTGATATGTATTTTATGCATCTTCTAAATTCTTTCTATTCTGATTTTTCTCTACCTGAAATGTGACTTTGTAAGAAAGTCCAGTGTTCTTTTCCAAGAAATGAGTTGTGTATGTGAGGGTATGTTTGTGAGCATGTCTGTGTGTGTGTGTGGTTGGCAGGTATGGGTAGGTGGTGTTGGTGACAATGTTAACTATTCCTTCATTCTTCTTTGAAGTGTTTGTATGCAACATGCTAAAATACACATTTTTTGTGATAAAAGTATTAATTATCTTTCATGTAAAATTTCCATTTCCTTTCTTATTAAGTTACATGTGTTTAGCTTTGCCCTTTCTGGGACTGGCTTCCTTATGAAATTCTCTGGGATAGAGATTTATATACTTAGGAGATTTATTGGGAGGTTCTCTCAGCTATAGTATCTATGAAGTTGTGTGAGTGTAGGAGCTTCGGACTCCCCTTCAAATCTGAGCAGGGCAGTACCAAGGAACACTCAAGTGGATCATCTGTATTACAAATGACAAAATATTTCATAAACACATCATCATGCAATGCAAAGATATTTACACATTATTTTGGCTCCTCTGTTTACCCACCTGCCTCTCCCTTTGATTTCCCTGTGATTCTGTCTTTCCTTCAATGCCCTGTTCAACCAGTCAAGTCCTTCACCATTGCTCATACATTTATATATGTATATATGTGTATATATATGTATGTAGAGAGAGACAGTATATGTACTATATATAGTATTGTTTTTGTTGTTAGGTGCTTTTGAGTCATGTCTGACTTACAGTGACTCTCAGAAGGTTTTCAATGGCAGATTGTTTTGAGATTGTTTCAGGACTGGATTGCCACATCCTTCTCCCATTTGTGTGGTACTGGGAATTGAACCCAGGTCCTCAGAAGGGTAACTATATATATATATAGTTACCTCAGGATATTTTCATTCCATAAAACATATATCCAGGTGCATCCACTAATGCTCAGCCCATTAGGAAAAAATCCCTTCTCAATTTTTTCTAGGTCAACTCGGAGTGAGATACAGTAGTTGTCAATTTTTGGCTCGAACTCATATACTGAAACAATCTCATCAGTAACAAAGAATTTCTGGTATTTTTAACTCACCTAATGTAAGCCATCATTTTCTTCATGCTACCAAGGCCATCTGATCAGCATGTTATCAGTGTCATAGGGTCTTCAATGGCTAACTGTTGTTTTCTTATTAAATCCTGTATTACAAGATAGTGCTCTTATATTGAAATCTCACCTTTATCCAGTTTTATGTTCCATCTCTCCATGTTACAGCAACTTTAGATCCAGTTCTACACATACTCTGTCTCCAGTTCCTGCTAGTACATGTGTTATGTGATCCACATCTAAGCAGACTAGTACAAGAGTGTGTTGGTCCTGAAGGGGATCTAAGTTTGATATCCTAGGACCTACAACAGGTCTCCTTTTATGATACAGCCATTCTTTCACTGATAATTATTTTTCTACATAGTGGGTCACATTTATATAATAATAGTGATAGTTTCCATTTGCTGACAATTTACTGTAAGCCATATAACATGTCCATCAATGTATGCGCTATTAAATTTTACACCAACTGTTCAAAGTATGTGTTTTATGATTTTAAAAATATGGCAACTAAACTTTGGTCAATTTGAGTCATGATCACAAAGAGCTAATTTTTTATTTGATTTTTCTTTTGGCTGGTTTTCTTTTCTTTACAAAGAATATTTAAACTGAGGTCAAAATAACTTACAAACCTATACTTCTTCCCTGCATTGCTTGAATTAAATCATTTTATCTTTTTGAAACAAATTAATTATGGTCATAGTCTTCAATTACAGTGAAGTAAGACAACATTAGTCTTTTTTCCCACTTTTTAAAATTGTTGCGGTTGTTGGGTGCTGTCAAGTGGGATCCGACTTATAGTGATCCTGTGTGTAACAGAATGAAATACTGCCTGACACTATGCCATGCACATGATGTTTTTATGTTTGAGCCCAATGTTGCACTGTGATTCTTCTCATTTTGAGTCACAACATATTAGCAAATGGAGGTCCAAGGGACTTTACTCCATTCCTGTCATTAAGGTCGACTCTACTTTGAGGAGGTAACTCTTCCCCAGTTGTTTCTTGAATGCCTTCCAGGTTGGGGAACTCATTTTCTGGCACTGTATTTGACAGTGCTTCTCTGCTATTCATAGGGTTTTCAATGGCTAGGCGTTTCAGGAGTGGGCTGCCAGGTACTTCTCCCTAGCCTTTCAGGTTGTTATGCAGTGCAGGCTTGCATGTTTCTGTGAGGCTGAAAGCTATGCCATCATTATTTCAGATACCAACAGGGCCACTCAGGGCAGACAGGTTTCAGTTGAGTTTCTAGGCTTTTTAAAATTAGCATATATTAATTTTACACAATAATGAATTTTATGACATCTTTATAGGTATATCACTTTGTTCATATTCACCCCACCCACTACTCTCTCTTGTTCCTCTCTCTCCTCCTCTCCATGGTCCTTTTCCTCTTTCCAAATAATCTTGCTTTTACTTTTATATCTTCTTCTAAAATATCTAGACTCTACATTTAAGGGAAAACATGATATTTGTCTTTCTGATTTACACAGCTTAACAGGATATTCTCCAATTTCTTCCTTTTTCTGCAAATGACATCATTTCAGTCTTCTTTATTGATGAACAGAACTGATTTGTGTGTATACACACCACAGTTTCTTTATCCATTCGTTTGTGGATGGGCACCTAAGCTAATTCTCCAACTTGGCTATTATGGGTAGTACCATGATAAACATGGATGTGCAGGCATCTCTACTGTATGATGGCTTAGATTCCTTCAGGTATATACTCAAGAGTGGTATAGCTGGATCATATGGTAGTTCTATTTTTAGTTTGCTGAGGAACCTTCATGCTAATTTCTATAATGGCTGAACCAATTTAAGGTCCAACCAAAAGTGAAAAAGGGTTCTTTTCTCCCCACATGTGTTTTGTTAATGCTAGCAATTCTGACTGGGGTGAGATAGGATCTGAAGGTAGTTTTGATTTTCATTTTGATAGCTAATGATGTTGAATATTTTTCTCATGTATTTTGGGGTCATTTATACTTCCTCTTTTGAGAACCATATGTCCAATTCATTTATCCAATTATTGATTGAATTAATTATCTTTTGTCATTTGATTTTTTGAGTTTTTATATTTTGGATATTAATCCCTATCAGATAAATAACTAACAAAGATTTTCTACCATCTGTAGGCGATCTCTTCACTCTGGTAACTGTTCCTTTTGATGTGAAGAGCCTTCTTAATTGGATGCAATCTCATTTCTCAATTCTTGCTACTATTTCCTGAGCTGTTGAGTCCTATTCAGAAAATTTTTGCCTATGCTTATATCTTGAAGTGTTTTGCTTATGTTTTCCTCCAATAGTTTCAAAGTTTCAGGTCTTAAATTAGTGATAGGTCTATTTTGAATTGATTTTTTTCATACAGAGTACGAGATAGAGATCCAGGTTCATCTTTCTACATATAGATGTCTAGTTTTCCCAGTACAATTTGTTGAATACACTATGTTTCCTCCATTGTAGGTTTTGGGCACCTTTGTGGGTAATAAAGTGGCTATAGTTGTGTAGATCTATTTCTGGAACATCTATTTGACTATTTTTGCACCACTATTCTATTGTTTTTGTTACTATGGCTCTGTAGTATAAATTAAAATTAGGTATTGTAATACCTCCTGCATTACTCTGTTTCTCATGGTTGATTTGCTATTCAGGGACTTTTATACTTCCATATGAGTTTTGTGATTGTTATTTCTATTTCTCATGAAGAATATCATAAGAATTTTGATATGAGTTATATGAAATCTGTAGATCTCTTTCAATAGTATAGCCATTTTCACAATATTAATCCTGCCAATCCATGAAAATGGAATGTTTTTCTGTTGTCTAGTATCTTCTTTAATTTCTGTCTTCAGTGTCTTATAACTTTCATTGTAGAGGTACTTAATCTCTTTGGTTAGGTTTATTCCTATGCATTTTTTTGAGGCTACTGTGAAGAGATTATTTTCCTTATTTCTTTCTTAGGATGTTTGCTATTGTTATATAGAAGAGATACTAGTTGTTTATGTTGATTTCATAACCTAGTACTTTGTTGAAATGTTTATCAGATGTAAGAGTTTTCTGGTGGTATCTTTAGGTATCCTTTAAGTATAGGATCATATCATCTACAACTAGGCTTCTGTCTTTCCTATTTGTGTCTCTTTTATTTCTTTTTCTTGCCATATTTATCTGCTTAAAGATATGAGTGCTATATTGAATATGAGTGGAGAAAGAGGACACTCTTGGTTCATTGCTCATTTTAGAGAAAATGTTTTCAGTTTCTCCCCATTTATTATAATGCTGGCTATAGGTTTGTCATATATACCCTTTATGATGTTGAAGTATGTTCCTTCCATTCCTACTTTCTTCAGAGCTTTCCTTATGAAGGGATGTTGAATATTTTCAAAGGCTGTCCTGCATCTATTGACATGATCATGTGATTTCTTACTGAGTCTATTTATGTTCTGTATTACATTTTTTAATCTTGAATATTTGAAACACTTTGAATCCCTGGAATAAAGCCAATTTAAGGGGCTGGGATTTAGCTCAGTTGGTAGAGGGCTGTTCTGCAGTCTCTGAGGTCCTGAGTTTGATTCCCAGCACCGCAAAAATGAGAGAAGGACGTGGCAATCCACTCCTGAGACAATTCCGAAACAATCAGCCATTGAAAGCCCTATGAGGGTCGCTATGAGTCAGACTCGACTGGATGGCACCTAAACGACAACAACAATCATGGTGTATGATCTCTGTAACGTTGTTGAATTCAGTTTTCAAGAATTTTATTAAAAAATTTTGCATCTATCTTCCTCAGGAAAATTGGTCTATAGTTTTCTTTTTTAACTATGCCCTCATCTAGTTTCAGTATTAGGCTAATACTGGCTTCATAGAATTAATTTTGAAGCATTCTTGCCCTTTCTAATTTATAGGATAGTTTGAGGAGCATTGATCTTAGTTTTTTTTAATATTCTTGGGGAATTCTGCAGTGAATTCATGTAGTCCAATTTTTGTTTGTTGAGGCATTTTTAAATTTTATTTTATCTTATTTTTGCAGTACTGGGAAGTTGAACTCAGGGCCTCAAACATGCTTTGCAAGTGCTCCACCACAGAACTCCACCCTCAGCACATTTTTTACTCTTTTTTGAGACAGGGTCTTGCTCAAGTATGCACTGTCTTAGGCCTGGAACTTCTGATCTTCCTGCCTCCTACCCCACTCAGTCTCTGGGATTATAGGCATGTGCCACTGCACCCAGTGAGACATTCTTTATTAGTACTTCAGTTTCATTGCTTGTTATAGATTTGTTTAAGTTTTTTTTAATATGCTCTTGGTTCAATTTTGGAAGGTTATTTGTGTCTAAAAATTTATCCATTTCTTCCTGATTTTCCACTTTATTAGAATATAAGTTTTCAAAAATATTCCCTAATGATGTTCTGTATTTCAGTGGTGTATCTCTTTCAATATTCCATTTTTGTCTCTAAATTTTCATCTTCCTTCTCTTTCTTTCACTTAGTTTGGGTAAGGGCTTTTCAATCTTGTTTGTCATATCTAAGAACCAAGTCTTTGTTTCCTTGAGTGTGTGTATTATTTTTTAGTCTCCAGTGCATTAACTTACACTCTGATCTTTATTATTTCTTTCCATGTACTAATTGTGGATTTTGCTTATCATTATTTTTCTAAGACCTTGAGGTGTATCATTAAATTATTTAGTTTAGATCTCTTTGATTTTTATTGTATGCTTTCATAGTTCTAAATTTTCCTCTTAGAATTGCCTTTGCTGTATTCCAAAGATTCCACTAAGTTGCATTTTTATTTTCATTGGCTCTGAGGAATTTTAAAATTTCCTCCATGATTTCTTCAACAACTCACTTATCATTCAACAGTGCATAATTCAGGAAAATACATGTAGACCCAATATTGGAGAGGGAGGGGACTAATGGGAAGGAGTAGATAATGGGGAAAAGGGGAAGGGGAGGGGAACAATGTAGAGGGATAAAGATGGAGAGAAAAAATACAAACTACAGGATGCAATTCTATGAAAATCAAAAAAAAAAGAAGAAGAAAAGAAAAAGAAAAAGAAAGGAAAAGGGAAAGAGAGAAAAAGGAAAGAAAAAAGTAATCAGGGTATAACTCATGGTTGTATATGACTGTTATTACATGTTAATTAAAATTACTACTTTTTTCATTTATACTGTTCTGTAAAATGTTTAAGGAGTTGGAAGTGTAAGCAAAACTGATTTAATAGTTGCATAATGGATATATCTACTGATTTATTACTCTATGCATCGCTACATGTATAAATAAAATACTAACAAAAATAAAAAAGAAAAGTTCCAAAGCTAAAAAAAGAATGGATCAATCTCCATGTGTTTGTGTGTTTTCTTTTGCTATTGACTGAAAATTTTATTTCATCAAAATCTGATGAAATAAAAAAATTAGTTCAATATTTTGTGTATATTAAGACTTGCTTTCTGGCTTAAAATATGGTCTGTTTTAGGCAAAAACCCATAAGCTGCTAAGTAGACTGTATTTCACAAATATTGGAAAGAGTATTCTGTAGATGCATGTTAAGACAATTTGATCTATGGTACAATTTATCTGTGAAGTTTCATTGCTATTTTATCTGAATTGAGAGTGAGGTTTAAAATCACCCACTATTATTCTATTTGGACTTATATGTCTCTTTATCTTCAGCAATGTTTATTTATGAAATTAGGTACACCATATATTTTTAAACATGGCAACCCACTCCCAAGGCAATCCCGAAACAATCTGCCATTGAAAACCCTATGAGGGTCGCTATGAGTCAGACACGACTCGAGGGCACCTAACAACAACAACAACAACATATATTTTTAAAACTGTTACATCTTCATGATGGATCTTTCCATTTTTTAATATGGAAAAAGCTCATTTGTCACTATGGACTAATTTTTTGCTTGAAATCTGCTTTGTCAGATTTGAGTATAGGTAGTCCTGCTTACTTTCAGTTTCCATTTGCTTAGAATACCAATTTTCATCCTTTTATTTTCAGTCTGTGTGTGTCTTTGTCAGGGAGGTAAATTTCTTGTAGATAGCATCTGTTGAGTCCTATTTTTAATCCAATCATACAATTTATGTGTTTTTAAAGAAATATATTTATTTACTTAATTTTTCCTATTTTATTCAGTGTTATTTTAATTGGTAATTTTTAATGTGCAACTTAATAGATCTCTTTATGACATTTCCATATGTAAATTTCATTGTACATTGCTCATGTTCAATTCCTCCTCATCCTCTCATACCTGCCCCCATCTCTTCCCTCCTCACCAATTGTCTCCCTTCTACTTGCTCATCTTTTTTGTGAGTATATCTATCTATCTATCTATACATGTCAATTTGCTGTAAGGGCAATATACATGATATTTTCTTTCTTCTGTCCCATTACCCTTTCTTTTTACCCCTCCCCCATTTCTTTAGTTATTTATCTTTCTCTACTTAGGCGTCCTCTAGTTTCATGACCTAAATATTTTAATAATGAATATATATTGAAGTCTAACATCCACATATGAGAGAGAACATGATATTTATTTTTCTAGGTCTGACTTATTTTGCTTAAATTGATGCTCTCTCATTCCATTCATTTTCCAGCAAATGCCATAATTTTGTCCTTCTGTATGACTGAATAAAACTCCATGGTTTATACATACAATTTCCATATCCACTCATCTGTTGATGGACATCTCGATTGATTCCATATCTTGGCTATTGTGAAAAATTGCTACAATAAACATGGATGAACAGGTAACACTGTGGTGTATTGACTTATATTTCTTTGCCTATATATCTGTTGGGGATTTTTAAAATTATATTTTTCAGCTAGGGTCCCTCATAACAGCCTGAGGGGCTGACCCCTAGTTGACCCCAGGGCTCATTTTACTCATTCAAAACAGCACCTCCCATCGAGTGAGCAAAGATGGCCCCTGGCCAGCCTGACCTGCCCTAACTACCTTAATTTTGATTGGCTCCCCACACCTCTTGCAGGTAATAACTGTCTCCACCTGGCAGGTATGTCAGTTTACCCGCTGTACCTGTCAGGTGTGTGCCCTAATTGGCTGAACCCCACCATGTGACCCCTCCAGGACCCTATAAAAGCAGGGCTCCTGGACCCCATTTTCTCCTCTGTAGCACCATTGATCCTCACCTCTCTGACTGTCTCCTGAACCTCATCACCTAGACCAGTGCTGCCTACTCCAGCAAGACCATCTAGCAAGCTGACGAGATCAAGCCCAGGGGCCCCCGAAGAGCCGAGCCGAAGGCATCTAGCAAGCCACGAAGAGCCTCCCAATTCCTCCCATCCTCGGGAAGGAGTGGGGTAAAGAAGGCGAGCCGCGAGAGTCAAGACCATCGGACCTCAGTGGAACACCAGCGGCTGTGGCTGTGCCTTTAAGGCTGAGCTGTACCAGCACTTAGCCTGCAGCATTCCATGCTGCAGGCCTAGAGCCAGCACTTAAAGGGATAGAGCCCTGCTCTATAGGGGTGCTTGCTCCTTGCTTTCCACCAGGGGAGCATACCAATAAACCTTACCTTTCCTTCTCTAACCATCTGAAGGTCTCCCGAGGTCCTTCTTTCCCGACATCGGCCACGTTGTTATGTTGAGGGTTTGGCCCTAACTTTAGCCAGGCTAGAGCTAAAACCCCAACATACATCCAGGAGCTGTATAGCCAAATGAAGAACCTTCATATTAGTTTCCATATTGGCTACACTGATCTGGATTCCCATGAACAGTGAGTAAGGGTTCCTTTCTCCTGTATCTTCATTAGCATTTTTTGTTGTTTGTTTTGTTGATGGTAGTCATTCTGACTAGAGTGGGATAGAATCTCAATGTATTTTTGATTTGTATTTCACTGATGGCTAAGGATGTTGAACATTTTTCCATATGATTGTTGGCCATTTGTACTTCTTCTTTTGAGATGTCTCTGTTCAGTTCTTTTCCCATTGTTTGATTGGATACTTTGCTTTTTTGGTGTTTACTTTTCTGTGCTTTTAATATATTCTAGATATTCATCCCCTGGCTTAGTGGTCATGAATTATGTTAACTTATGTTTATCATGAAAAGTCTTTATTTTTCATTTGATTTTAAAGGATAATGTTCATGGATATATTAGTCTTTGATGAGAGTTATTTCTGGGCTTTAAACACATCTGTCCATGCTCTCTTGTACTTCAAGGTTTCTATTGCATAGACTGCTATTATTCTGATAGTTTTGCCCTTGTAAGTAACTTAGTGGTTCTCTCTTGCAGCTTTCAGTATTCTTTGTTCTATACTCTTGGCATTTTAGGTATGACATTGACAGGTTCTCTTTTGGTCACATCTAATTGGACTCTAAATGCCACATGTACTTGGATGTCCATTTCTTTCCTCAGATTTGGGAAATTTTCTGTTATAATTTTATTGAATAAGTTTTTTATACCTATAGCCTATGTCTCAGTCTTTTCTTCTACAGCACAGATTCACAGGTCTCAGAGATACTGGATGTTGTGGTCATGATTGCTTATATTTTTTCTTTATTACTATCTAAATATAATAATTTCCTATAGCCATACTAGGGCTGGGATTTAGCTCAGTTGGTAGAGCGCTGCACTGCAGTCTCTGAGGTCCCGAGTTCAATTCCCAGCACCACAAAAATGGGAGAAGGACCTGGCAATCCACTCCCAAGGCAATCCTGAAACAGTCAGCCATTGAAAACCCTATGAGGGTTGCTATGAGTCGGATACCGACTCGAGGGCACCTAACAACAACAACAACATAGCCATACTACTGTGACACCAAATACCATCAGATCTCAGAAGCTAAACAGGGTTGGGCCTGGTTAATACTTGGATGGGAGACTGTCTGGGAACACCAGATGCTGTAGGCTTGGGAGAAGGACCCAACAATCCAGTCCCAATAAACAATCAGCCATTGAAAATCCTATGAATAGCAGAGAAGCACTGACAATATGGTTTCCATGTTGCACATAGGATCACTATGAATTGGATACTGACCCAATGGCACCTAAAAACATAAAAATATAATAATTATAATAATTCCTCAAACTTATCTTCAATCTGTGATATTCTTTCTTCAACCTGGTGTAGTATATTAACGATTCTTTCCATTGAGTTTTTAAATTTTATTTATTGAGTGTTTCATTTCTGAAATTTATGGATTTTCTAATGCAGAATCTCTATCTCTTTACTGAAAACCTCATCCTCTTTGTTGAATTTCTCACCTAGGTTTTGAATTGACTTATTTAATTTATTCATTAATTTATTTATATCCTGTTTGTTGTCACTGATGAATTTTAATTCTAGACTTGGGAATTGTTTGGCATTTCAATCATCTCAATATCTTTGGATCCAGTTATTGAAGTGTTGTGAACTTTTGGATGAGTCATGCTACCTTGGGTTTTCTTATTTCTTGTATTTCTAATTTTCCATTTACACAGCCTGAAGCTATAGCCCTGTGGCATCCAATGCTCTCATATCTTGGAAGCTAAGCAGAGTTGGGCCTGGTTAGTACTTGGGTGGGCGACTGCCTGGGAACACTAGGTGCTGTAGGCTTGGGAGATGGACTCGGCAACCCATCCCCCCCCCAAAATAAATAAATCCACTATTGAAAACTCTATGAACAGCAGAGAAGCACTGGCAATAGTTTTTCGCCTGTTGTAGGTAGGGTCACTATGAGTTGGATACTGACTCCATGGCACCTAAAACAACAACCATTTGCACATCTGTTCGGATATCTATCTCTTTTCGTTTCATTTGACAGATTTAGTGAGCAGCCATCTCCTGAGGGATCAATTCTCAGTAGCACCTGGAGAGGAGAAAAAAAGCCCTGCCATAACAGAACAATAACAAAGCAACCTAGATATAGAAATACAACTCACATAAACTAAACCCAACTATTCTACAACCACCAGCCATAGAAAATAATATAGAATAAACTATAAAGTTAAAAATCAAAGTAAAATTAATAATAATAAATGAAGGGGTGGGGAAAAGGAAAAATGAGTAGATTAAGTAAAAAAGAATAAAGAAGAAGAAAAAAGGGGAAGAATGTGACAAGAAGGAAGAGAAAAGAACAAGAGTTTGTAAAACCTGGCCATAAGATAAGGAAAAAATACATAAAATTAGATAACGGTAAGAAGAAGAAATGCCTGCAGCTGTAGCCCTGTGGCATCCGATCCCGTCAGATCTCGGAAGCTAAGCAGGGTCGGGCCTGGTTAGTACCTGGATGGGAGACCGCCTGGGAACACCAGAAGCTGTAGGGTTGGGAGAAGGACCTGGCAACCCCCTCCCAAAAATCAATCTGCCATTGAAAACCCTATGAACAGCAGAGAAGTACTGACAATGGTGTTTCCCCTGTTGTACAGAGGGTCGCTATGAGTCGGATACGGACTCGACGGCACCTAACAACAACAAGAAGAAGAATTAAAAATAAGACATAAAAGATTTTTTTAGAAATAAAATAAAAACAATACTAAAATATAACATATAGAAAAGAGTAAAAATAGAAAAAAAAAAAAAACAGCTTTAAAAGTGGCAAAGAATTGGAGAAGCTTCTTTCTGGGTCCTGTAATATCCGAATCTGCCATATGAGGGCAGAATGAGTCGTACGTGGAAACTTGTGGTTTCTACTGTTTAGGCTGGTGGTGTATATAGGCTGAGGGCTGGGCCTCAAGGGTCAATTTTCAGCCTTAGTGTGGCATTCACTTTATAAGCTTCCCTTCTTTGCTTACTGAGTGATGTTGATGATCCTAGTAAACTTTTGACCTATGGGCTGGGCAAGTTTTCACATATTCCAGAGGCCTCCCTATTTGTGCACCCAGGGTTGGCACATGTCGAATACCAGGGGTGTGGCGTGAGTGTGTTGGAGAATGGAAAAAGCAAACAGAGCACTGAGAGCTACACTGGAGGGGAAAAACAGAGGCAACCTGGCACTGTGCTTGTTGGTCTCTGTGGTTTCAGATCCTGCCCAGTACAAAGCCAGCCTGTGGGAAGGAGGAGGCTGGGGAAATTTAGCAATCCACTGGACTTGGGCTGAGAGCTCCCAGTCCTGACCTGAAACAAACCATATGCAGCAAGGAGGTATTTTAGAGGATGAGTAATCTGCTGGCCATGTGCTCAGAGCTCTCAGTCTCTACAGTAACTCTTAGGGAACCAACTACTGTGCTCTCCACTGAGTTCCCCACTACTTAAACTTCTCAATAATCCATGTCCAGCTTCCCATCCACAATTGTCTCTGGTGGCCTTCTCCAACCCAAACACTGTGGCAGGAAGTCCCAGGCTCCCTGACTTGCAATTGTCCTTCATTTTCAGGTCCTAAGAGTAGCTCAGTCTCAAACAATGAGCCCCCTCTCAAGATGACACCTGGCTGTATAGCACTCCAAGATATAGCAAGTGACAAAATGGGTTTCTTCTTCCATGCTGGCCTGCCACATAGGAGGAGTCACTGTCACACCAGATCTCTCCACTGGATTTAAGGCTTGTGAGAACTGTAGGCTTATCCTATGGCTAGGACTGCCAATCCGTTGTCACCAGGGGTGCCTTGCTTACATTGTGTTTGTGGCTTTGGCTTCCTCTCCCTCGCAGGGAGCCAGAGTTGGAGCTGTGTGCTGTTTCCTACTTTGCTCCATGTAGCCTTTCTGTTTCTCCATGCTTTTTACCTCTCTGTCTCTTTTTTGATTCCTGATGCTCCTCTTTTTATCTCTTCCAAATATAGTGTGTACTTTGCTACCGACTCTTCTCATTCATGGAGTCACAGAGAGGAAGATTTTAGTCTATCATCTTATCCCAGAAGGGCTCATAATATTAGTCTTGACCATGGGGCTGTCTCATACTATTTTCTGTTACTATAACAAAATACCTTATAAAAAGCATAGAGTTTTATTTGGCTCACTATTATGAATGCTAGCCTGCAGCTGTAGCCCTGTGGCATCCGATCCCGTCAGATCTTGGAAGCTAAGCAGGGTCCGGTCTGGTTAGTACCTGGAGAGGAGACCTCCTGGGAACACCAGAAGCTGTAGGCTTGGGAGAAGGACCTGGCAACCCCCTCCCAAAAATCAATCTGCCATTGAAAACCCTATGCAGAGCAGAGAAGCACTGACAATAGTGTTTCCCCAGTTGTACAGAGGGTCGCTATGAGTCGGATACCAACTCAACGGCACCTAACAACAACAACAATTATGAATGCTGTAAAGTCCAAGACTATGGGGTTGGCTTCTGCTCTTCATCTGGCGAGGGCCTTTTTGCTGCATCATAAGATGGCAATGGCATCATGTTATTAAAATAAAGTGTATTAGCACAGTGTCTCTCTTCCTCTTCTTATAAAACTTTTAATGCCATCAATAGGGCCCTACCCTCATGACCTCATCTAATCCTAATTATCTCCCAAAATCCCCACTTTCCACATGCCATTAATATATGAATTTGGAGACTGAGTTTCCCATACATGAACTTTTGTCAAACCCCTTCAAACCATAGAAAGGTCTCTTGCTTCTTATGATCCTAGAAGATGTTAGTTAGTGCAACTAGAGATAAACAAGTGATGTAGTCCATTGCTTGTCATGTTATCATTACCTCTGTTTACTTACTCTGTGGCATGACATTTTTGTACAGACTGGTCCTCAGTCATTATTGTAATGGAACAATCCTTGGCCAGCCCAGAGATCTTTATCAGAAGACTCCTACCACTGGCTCAAAGAAGCCCTTCATGCTGCTCTCCTGGCTTAGTTCATCCAGTGATCTAACCAACATCAGATATTTCTTTTATCTTCCTTCTGGGGCCCTGTGAATAGCTGACCTTATTTTAAATCACACAGTTACTGAATGTTAGACTGAAGAGCTGAATCTGAGGCAGCCAGCTCAAACATTTATGCTTATAAACATTATGATATATTGTCTCTCACATGTATCAAAAGCACAGCTACTGGAACAAAAACTAGTTCGCTGATTTAGCAAAAAATGTTTTTTGAATATACATAGAAATATTTTAGGTATGCCTCGGAAATTGAGAATTAAGCCTAATTCTCACTTGAGCTTTCCCTGTACATTGGAAAAGTATTCTAATTGCATCTTTCCACTGAAGAAATCTACAGCCAGATCACCCTGGCATTTGATCTTGTCTGATATTGGAAACTAAGCATGATCGGGTCTGGTTAGTCCTCGGATAGGAGACTGCCTGGGAATACCGAGTACTCTAGGCTTGAGAGAAGGACCCGGCAGCCCACTGGCAAAAAACAATCAGCCATCAAAAACCCTATGAATAGGAGAGAAGCACCATCAGACATAGTGCCAGGCATGACACTGTGTCGGGTAGTGTTTCATTCTGTTGTACAGAGAGTTGCTATGAGTCAGACCCAACTCAATGGTACCTAATAACAAAACAACAAAAGAAATGTATTTTAATTTCAAATTAAAATCTTCCACTGGCACCTTCGATAGAACAAATGATCACCTGACTTTAGTGTTTGTTACATGTTGGTTTTTTTCCCCCCTCTCTATATAGCCCAGGCTGACCTTGAACTTCCAGTCCTCCTGCCCCCAGTCTCCCAAATGCTGGGATTACAGGCATGTGAGGTTCTGCTATGTAGTTTTAATAGAATCAAGGGTGAGGAGGATTAACATGGAGATTATGTATCTACCTACCTACTACCTACCCACCTACCTGTTTGCCTGTGTATCTATATATTCACGTATCATCTATAAATTATTTCATTGATGATGTTTTCGTTATATAGTAACCCATTTTCTGTGTATTATTGAAGTCATCATGAACTGTGAGAAAGTTCTTGCTAAAAATCACACTCTTTCATTCCCAAAATTCTTTTTCAGAATTGACTCAATCTGTCACACTGAAAGAAATGTCAAGATCAGGAGTAACTTGTACTGCCTTCTTATTCTGCTTACACTTCTGCAATGGCTCCTGAGATTATTTCTGCTTCTAGAAAAGAATGATGGATTATGAAGAAAGAAAATTACTAATGGATTTCTGAGAACACCTTATACAAGTTGAATGGCACAATGCAGCAACTCAGTAAATACCAGTTAACTTCTGCACATCCTTAAAAATGTGGAGGAGGAAGCATGAATAAAAGGTAAAAGAAATACTCTCACACAATAATTTTGAACTTTTCCAAATGCTTTTTAACAATAAAAAAGAACTTTAAGGACCTTTATATGATAGAAACTTTGGACAAGTAGCAACAATTTTCCTGGAATTTAGAAGCCTGAGACTTTAACTTTTCTATTGGGTCTAGTCACTTATCTTCCTCCTTGATATCTTTTCTTTTTTAACCTAAACTGTGGTTTTCTGTCACCTTGGTAGAAGCTGTGTAAGGACAAGGTCACGTTTGTAATGCAGTCTCTAGTGGCTACAGGGTTTTCTCCCACAATTTACTGCTTCTACAGGTGATTAAAGTCTGTAGCTGGTCATAGTAATTTTTCAAGGTGACTAGGACGCCATTCACTCAGCAGGGGAAGTCTTTGTGTCCTTCTGGCTTACTCTGGCTGTTTATGTCATTTTATTGCTGGGAACATGTCTTATTCTATCCATTAGTGTAAAGGTGTTCAGAGTTAATGATGAGTAAACAATATACATTTTATGTGTTTTACAGGTAATTACCTTTCTTTTGCATCTTAGATGGAACAATTTGACTGTTCTTACAACTATTATTTGAACACATTTTAAAAATTGCTTTGGTCATTATTTAAGGCACTTGTAAACTTTCCTCTGAAGAGTTCTGCTAAAAGATCTATGCATTAAGGTGCATGGCTATGTATTCAGGCATTCTCCTGTTTGAGAAAAACATAAATACCTGCCAAAGTGCAATGGGTAGTTTTTGGAAGTGATGATCAGTCTGTTTCTATCAATCTTATGGAGGTCCACCTTTAATTCTCTGGTAGGAAGCAACTGCATAGAGAAGACACAGATAATCCTTTACGCATGAGAGGCTACTTCCTCACTCAGCTGCCCCATTTGGTAGATTCTATTGCATGAAAAAACTTAGGTTCTCTGGTTTCTCTGTATTGTTTATATAAGTCTATTAGGCAAGCAGCATAGAACTTGGTTAAAATCAAGTGATTTTGACTGTGTGTGTGTGTGTGTGTGTGTGTGTGTGTGTGTGTGTGTATGTTTCTGGAAACCAAATCCGAGTCTTTGCACATGCTGAGCAAATGCTCTACCACTGAGCCAAATCCACAGCCACAACTTTGACTTTTCATAGAACTGAATCAACTCATGATTTTGCTAACTTTAAATGGTATGCTGTTGGTCAAATATTACAGGTGCTTTGAGTTCCAGTTTCCTCATCTATATAATCCTTAACTCAGTGTTGTTTTGAAAGTTAAATGACCAGCATTTAGATATATATTGTTGTTATTAGGTGCCATGGAGTTGGTGTCTGACTCAGAGAAGCCCTACGGGCAACAATGAAACACTATTAGTGCTTCTCTGCTATTCATAGGGTTTTGAATGGCTGACTGGTTTTTGGGAGTGGGTTGCCAGGTCCTTCTCCCAAGCCTATAGCATCTGGTATTCCCAGGAGGTCTCCCATCCAAGTACTAACCAGGCCTAACCCTGCTTAGCATCTGAGATCTGATGGGATTGGACACCACAGTGGTATGGCCACAGGATGGATATGTGTGTATATATATATATATATATATATATATATATATATATATATATATATATTCAACTTTTAAAAAGGATTGAATATTAAAACTGATTTTTACTTTTTCTTTGTGAAATTGTTCTATAATTGTTTCACAAGTGCTCAAGTTCCTACACTGGAATGTAAGCTCCAATAGCCTCACTGAGTTGTTCAGTAATGTCTATGCCCCTCAAATGCAAAGCATTCATGAAGTGAATTAGGGATCCTGTACTATAGTTGTTCTTTCTCATACTCATGATGGGCTGTGATGAGACACCTTATTCTCTTACCATATTGCAAGAGCATATATTTGGAAGTCTGCTGGTTTGAGATAGGATTGTTGATAATAGTTATAAAATTGGTGTTTTTTCCCTATGAAACCATTTTATCCTTGAAGCCAATTCATTGAACCTAGGTTCTTGTTCTCATAAGCCTCACACTCTGGTAGCTGATTGAGCTGTTGCTTTCCAAGTGCTGTCACCTTTGTTACAAGTTGATCTACACTAAAAGTACAGGGAAGAAAAATGATTGGAGTTCATGAGTTCAGGGAGGCTAGAAAAGGTTTTTGATCTAGTTCTCATTATTGTTCATGACAAGGTGCTGAGTTATAGATGTTAAGGATATTATGTGGTTTCTTAGACTAGGTAAAACTGTATGAATTATAACCTTAGCCAGATGAGACCATTAAATATTTTCTTTTCTGATATTACATTTTCACTTTTATTTTTTCTGTTTCTATGTGAAATTCTTTAATCATATTGAAGAACTTGATTGTTTCAAATGCAAGGGATATAGGAGAGCCCCAAAACAATACCCTCAAATTCATAAGACAAAGATACTTTATTATATCTTGTTGATTCTGACCAAACAATCAATAAATCAAGTAACCAAAAACAGAAGCCTCTATGGAATTCTTGTTCTCTAAGATAGAAAGGCAACAGGTGCTCTCTGCTGAACAGGTTCCATAGCTTGTTGCCAAGATGTTTCAGTATCCCAGGCACACTAATGGGTTTTATTCATGAACTTTTACATATGTACCTCATCCCCGTTAGAATGATGGTTTGCACATCGTGGACTTTTAGTAACTATCAGTGATTGTTGTTACCTACAATGTTTTATTGCATCCTCAGTGTATGAGACAGATACTACCACTATCTCCATTTAATAGATGTGAGCACTGTGATGTACAGAGGTTAAGTAACTTGCTTTCCCAAGAACCCTCTCAGAGTAAGTGGGCAAGTAAAAATGTGAGGTTAACTCTTTATAATGGCAAAGTACGTGTTCCAAACTCATCCACTGTACAAGCTCACAAGTCAAATCAGCATTTGGATTGTTTAATTTGTCTTAGACCAGTTCTATACATTCAAAAACAGGATATGTTAGTACATCAAATATGGGCTTACTAACCAGTTTCACAGAAACTTGCATAAACCAAAGGAGTTATTTTTTAATTTTCCATTTTCATGAATCAGATTTTTTTCAATGGAAAGTTACAAAAAGCGAACTCAAGCTGCCTTGTGAAAAACAAAATAAGATAAATATTATTGAGCTTCATAACTGGAAAGAATAGTACTATCTTCAGAGATCGCTAGATTCAGATATTTAGATTAAATTGTTGTTGTTGTTGTTAGGTGCCCTCGAGTTGAGTCCGACTCATAGCAACCCTATGTACAGCAGATTGAAACACTTGCCAATTCTGTGCCAGGCAAACGATCTTATTTATGTTTAAGCCCATTGTTGCAGACACTGTATCAATCCATCTGGTGGAGGGTTTTCCTCTTTGGCGTTGACCTGCCACTCTCCCAAACATGATGTCCTTCTGCAGGGATTCTTCTCTCCTGACTACATGTCCAAAATATGTAAGACGCAGTTTGGCCATTTTTGCTTCCAAGGAGCACTCTGGTTGTACTTCTTCTAGGACAGATTTGTTGGTTCTTTTGGCAGTCCATGGTATATTCAATAGACGTCTCCAGCATCACAATTCAAAAGCATCAATTCTTTTTCTGTCTCTCTTGTTCAGTGTCCAGCTTTCACAACCATATGATGCCACTGAAAATACCATGGCATGAGTCAGACGCACCTTCGTCTTCAATGTGACATCTTTGCTTTTCAATACTCTAAAGAGATCTTTTGCCACAGCTTTTCCTAGAGCAATGCGTCTTTTGATTTCTTGACTGATGCTTCCACGGGTGTTGATTACAGAGCCAAGCAAAGCAAAATCTTAGACAACCTCAATCTTTTCTCCTTTTATTGTGAAGTTGCGTTCTGACCCAGTTGTAAGGATTTTTGTTTTGTTGATGTTTAGTCGTAACCCATATTGAAGGCTATGATCTTTGATCTTCATCAGTAAATGTTTTAAATCCTCTTCACTTTCAGCAAGCAGAGTGGTGTCATCTGCATAATGCAGGTTGTTAATAAGTCTTCCTCCAATCTTGATGCCACGTTCTTCCTCATAAAGTCCAGCTTCTTGGATTATTTGCTCAGCATATAAATTGAAGAGATAGGGTGAAAGTATACAGCCCTGATGCACACCTTTCTCAAATTTAAACCACTGAGTGTTTCCTTCTTCTATTCGAACAACTGCCTCCTGGTTCATGTACAGATTTCTCATGAGCACAATTAGGTGTTCTGGTATTCCCATTTTCCGAAGTGCTATCCATAATTTGTTATGATCCACACAATCAAATGCTTTTGCATAGTCAATAAAACATAGATAGACATCTTTTTGATATTCTCTGCTTTTAGCTAATATCCACCTGACATCAATAGTGTAGTTATTGTCCTATCTCTTGGTATTATTTTCCTCTCCATTGACTTTATTCTTAGGCAAGGATATATGGCAAAATTGGCCATGTGGAACTTTAGGCTTATATTCTAGGAGTTTAGCAACCACAGAAAAATAACCAGTTCTCATTCTAAATCCAGATACATGGGTATTGGCCACAGGACTAGAATCAGTTGCTAGAATCAGTTGCAAATATTTGGAATGGGAATTGGCCATTTTCCAAGATGAGAAGTTATAATGGAAAGCCAAATTAAAACTGGAGGTTTGGTGAATGTCTTAGTCCTTTCAGATGACTGTGGCAAAATACCATAGACTAAGTGGCTTGCAAATAATGGGAATTTATTGCTTATAGTTCTGGAGGCTGAAAGTCCAAGGCAAGATCTGCTTGAAACATCTGGTGAAGTCCTGCTTCCTTATACACAGCTATCTTCTCACAAAAACCTCAGATGTCACAAGAGATGAGGAGTCTCCCTTGGGCCTTAGAGTCTCTTTTGGGCCTCTTTTTTAAGGGTATTAACTTGATCCACATGGACTAACAACCTCCCAAAGGCTCTGTCTTCTATTACCATCATCTTGTGTCCAGAGGATTTCAACATATGAATCTTGGGGGACATAAACATTCAGATCATACAGAATGCGAACAAAAGTCTATAGGTGGTTTGTGTATTGAATGCTGTTGAGCCGTGATAAGTGAAAATTTCTTCAGTGAGGTCATGCCTATAACAAGGGTCAGGAAGGTACTCTCTTTGGACCAGATAAGCAAATACTTCCTCATGTCCATCAAGGCTGGAATGATTTTACCAACTTTTGCCTCTTTAATTTGCCAATTTCTATGCTCCATGCTAACTGTACCTGTGAGAGTTATCCAAGGAAACAGAGCCAATAAGATTTTTTATATATTTCAGATTTTACATGATTTATTGTAAGGAATTGGCTCACATGATTATGGGGGCTGTCAGGGCCCCAGATCCATAGTGAGTAGATAAGCTGGAGACCTGGGAGAACTAATAGCTTAGCTCAAGGCTGAAGAACTATGAAATCTAATAGTAAAGTTCCTATCCAAAGCATGGCAGACTCAACATCCATGAAGAGTTGATGTTTCAATTTTTATTCAAGGGCAGGAAAAAGCCAATGACCTAGCCAGGCTTTATTTATTTATTTATTTATTTTTCCTATTTGGGCCTTCAACTCTTTGAACTAGGCCTCTCTTTCTACCCACATTAGGAAGTATAATGTACTTTACTTAGTCTGTTATTGATCTAAATGTTCATCTCTTCCAAAAACATCTTCACAGAAACATCTATAAATATATTTGACCAAGTATCTGGGCAGTTGATAGCACAGTCAAATTGACACATAAAATTAACCATTACACTATTTCTCTTTTTTTGTATGGGCAATATAATTAAGTAGGTCCCAGTTACTAAGTGGTAGTTGTATCTTATATCTGTCATTCTGATATTAAAACCAGCAAGACTGCAACAGGGTGGAGTGAACAAAGTGTCATTCATCCAAGATTTAAGGAGGTCCTCTCAGGTTCGTGTAAACACAGGAATTATGCCTCAGTGTTTGCCTTAAAAAATCCATGTTATGATGCCATCCTTGCCTTATGGTCATCTATTCATGCTTCAGAGATCAGGCCATTCTAATTAAGGGTTCAGCAAATTTTATTTAAGGGCCACACAGTAAACACAAAGATTGTAAGGGACACTGGCTCTGCTGCAACTCTTCCACTCTACTGCTGTAGCATGAGGATATTCACATATAATAGGTAATGATAGACATGACTGTTCCAGGAAAATCTTATTTGCAAAAAGAGAAAGCCAATCCACTGACCAGGGTTTGCAGATTCCTCTTACAATTCTTTTGGGTTACTTTTTACCCAGTCTTGGACAGCTTCTTCATTTGCATGTGCTGATCAGTATTTTGGGAGAAGGACATGGCAATCCATTCCCACAAGCAATCCCAAAACAATCTACCGTCAAAACCCTAGGAATAGCAGAGAAGCACTGATATAATGCAGACAAGACAGAGTCAGAGAGTATTTTGTCCTGTTGTTCATAGGGTGGCTGTGAGTCAAATCTGACTCAGGGGCACTTAACAACAACAACTATCTATATTTAACTTATTATTAATTTAGAGAGAGTCTTCTGTGGGGTTTCAGAGTTTTCTCTTTGTGTTAGTCTCTGTTCTCCCATACTCTCCCTTGCAAATTCTAGTTCCCTTGACCTCCTTGGATTCATAGTTTAAGCTCTTCAACCTAGGGAGACTAGTGGGCTTCAACTCAGTTTGTTCTCTTTGTGCCATATTTACTTTTTAATATCCATTGTCTTAAATGCTTTCTGTTACATATATTATGTCTGATTTCTAAAGCTATTTTAGGTAAGAGGGTAAATCCAGGACTTACAACTTCACAATGGCCCAAAGTATTAATTGGTAGTATTACAATTTTTAATTATATTGCACTATCTTTTCCTCTTACAAATATAGATGAAAACAGATTAACTGTATAGGACCAAACATGTAGAATTCATAAGTTAACTAACTTTGTGGACTTATCAAGTTATTATAGACTTCCAGAATCTCAATTTCCTCATTTGTATAATGAGAACATTTATATCTCTGTCACAAAGTGGTTGGGAAGCTTAAATGAATAATAAATGTAAAAGAATGTAGCACTGTGTGTATGTCTTAGTCATTAAAGGTGTTATTTCATTTTCCCAGGTTTCATGTGTCAATTAATTAAAAACTGATTGCTGGAGTTGAAGGGATACTAATGGAGAAAAGTAAACACACACACACACACACACACACACACACATATATATATTTTGCTAATGTAATTGTACTGCCAATATCTTTGAATTGGATTGTGATGACAAGCACTGTATCTCACTTTTTTCCCCATGTCCCATAAAAGGAGCTTACTTAAAGTATTATTGCCATTGATTTTTACAGATCCTTTTGTGAAATGTCACTTCATGTCCTTTTTCTATTTCCTTATTTGATTGTTTAACTAATAAAATTTGAGAATTCTTATATATTCGTGATTTAAGTCCTATGTCAGATATGAGGCTTGCAATTTTTTAAAAATTTTATAGCTTGTCTTTTCATTCTTTCATGGTCGATAACAAAGCAAACTTTGTTTTAAAAAATTTTTTGCAGTATTTGGGGGTTGAACCTAGGGTCTCGTACATACTTTGCAAATTCTCTACCACTAGACTGCACCCCAGCTCCCTTTTTATATTTTATCTTGAGACAGGGCCTCACAAAGTTATGGAGGCTGCCTCTGACCTTGAACTTGCGACCCTCTGCCTCTGCCTCCCAAGTGACTGGGATTACAATTGTGCACTACCAGGCAAATATTTTTAATTTTGATAAAATTCAGTTTATCATTTTTCCTATTTTATGGATCATATTTTTGGATCATGTCTGAGTATTCTTTATTTTCTTATGGATATCCAATTGTTCCATCACTATTTGTTGATAATACTATCTTTTCTCTATTGGCTTGTTTTTGCACCATTGTCTAAACTTAGCTGTGTGGATCTATTTCTGAATTCTGTATAATGTTCCATTGATCTATGTCTATCCATTTGCAAATACCACACAGTCTTGATTAATGTGGCTATATAATAAGCCTTGGTAGAATAATTCTTCCCACTTCAGTAATTTTCAAAATTGTTTTAGCTAAATTCCCTTGCCTTTGCACATATTTTAGAATAATCTTGTCTATACAGACAGAAAATCTTTCTGGATTTTGATAGGAATTGTGATAGACCCTTCCCAATTTGCAAAAATATGATGGCTAATTTTATTTGTCAATTTTCTGGGCTGAGAGATTGTCCTATAGTTGGAAAATATTATTTCTGGGTGTATGTGAGGATTTTTCTATAAGAGGTTAGCATTTGAATAGACAGATTGAATAAAGAAGATCACCTCACCAATGTGGATTGACATCATCCAATCCATTGGCAGCCAGAATAGAGCAACAAGATGGGGGAACGTTGAACAGACTATTCTTATTTAAGCTTGAACATCCTTCTTCTACCCTCAGCCAGTAGAGTTCCTTATTCTTAGCTCTTCTGATTTGGATTAAGATTTTTATCACTGATTTTCTTGGTTCTTCCATTTGCAGATTGCAGGTTATAGGTTTCTCAATCTCTATAATTACAGAAACCAGTTTCTATAATAAATCCACTCTTAAATCTACCCATCTATCTATATCCTATTCTCTTTCTCTGGATTAATGCCTTGATTAATACACATAGCATGCACACCAGAGGGCAAGGGGGAAGTTATGTGAGCAATGTATAATGAAACTCATATATGGAAATGTCACAATGAAATACGTGTCAGAATGAAACACATTAAAAATTTGTACATTAAAAATTTTCAATAAAAAACAAACAACAACAACAAAAATACACACAATATGCTTCCCCATTTATTTAGGTCATTGTTAATTTCTTTCACTAGCATGTGATTTTCAGCATACACATCCTGTATGTGTTTGTTAAATATATACCTAAGCATTTCCTTTTAAAAAAAATTAAATGGTATTGTGTTTAAAATTTTGATTTCAATGTGTCCATTCTTAGTACATAAACATATGGCTGATTTTTATATGTTAACTTTGTATCCTATAACTTTGATGGACTCATTAGTCAATAGATTCTTTGAGTTTTCTACATAGATGAGTAGTTCATCTATAAATTGGAAAAGTTTTATTTCTTTCTTTCTAATCTCAATGCTCTTTCTTGCTTTTACTTACTTCATTACACTAGCAAGAACTTTTCGGAATTTTGATGAATAAATGATGAGAACAAACATTCTTGCTTTATTATAATCTTAAGGGAAACTTTTAAGCCTTTCACCATTAAATGTGATGTTAGCTGGAGGCTTTCTGTAGATACTCTTAAGTTAAGAAAGAGCCTCTCTGTACTTATATTTTTCTGAGAGTTTTTATTTTGAATGGACAAATGCTGATTTCTCCCATCCATGAACATAGGATGACTTTCTGTATGTATGTATGAGGGTGTGTGTTCTTTGATTTTCATCATTGTTTTACAGTTTTCACTGTAGAGATCTTTCCCTTCTTTAGTTAAATTTATTCCTGGATATTTAACTGTTTCATGCCTGTTATAAACAAGATTATTTTCTTGATTTCTTTTGTAAATAATTTGCTGTTGGCATATAGAAATGCTACTGATTTTTGCATGTTGAATATTTTTCCTGCAACTTTATGTATTAGTTCTAACAACAATAATAGTTTTTTGTAGAGTCTTTGGGGTTTTCTCTATATAAAATCATGCCATATGCACACACTGATGATATGACTTATCTTTCCCAATTTGTATGCCCTTTATTTCTATAAAAATTTATATTAAATATAAGTTAAGGCTTAAGTTTGCCATTTTATTTTTGTTTTCTGACTCTTCTTTCTGTTTCCCATTTCTCTATTTCCTTTCCTATTTTGTAGGATACTTGAACATATGTAAGATTTTATTCCAATTTATTTAGCAGTGTTTTAAGCCTATTTCCTTGTATAAATTTTTGAATGGTCAAAATATTATATTATACATATATATTATCACAGTCTACTGGTGCCTATTACTGTTCAAGTGAAATATAGAAATCTTACCTCTATGTTCCTTTACCCTCATTCATGTATAGTATAATTGTTTATACTTACTTATTTTATAATATAAAGAGACAGTTTTATGTCTATTGTTGTTGTTGTTGTTGTTGTTGTTGTTGTTGTTGTTGTTGTTGTTGTTGTACTGGGGCGCTGAAGTTTGTGCCTTGCACATAGTTTGGAAGCTTTACCACTGAGCTGCATCTGCAGCCCAATTTTTATTTTCTATCTTGAATCAGGGTCTTGTGAAGTTATGCATGCTACCTATGGTCTCAAAATTGTCATCCTCCTGCCTCTACCTCTCAAGTTTCTGGGATTACAGGCATGCACCACTGCACCTGGCTATTATAATTTGTGCTTCAACTATAAGGAATAATTGGAAAGTCCAAAGGAATGCAAAAAAATCTATTGTATTTACCCATCCAATTTGTCTTTTTCTCTTTCTTTCCCTCCCTCCCGCCCTCCCTTCCTTCCTTCCTTCTTTCTTTCTTTCCTTCCTTTTGTGCTACTTGGGGGTTGAACCTAGGGTTTCACACACACTTTGCAAGTGCTCTACCACTTGCCTGCACCTCAAGCCCAGGATCTCACTAATTCACACAGGCTGCCTCTGTCCTTGAACTCAAGATCCTGCCTCTGCCTCCCAAGTGCTGAGCTTACAGCATGCACTTCCATGCCTGGCCCAATTTTTCTTTTCTTTTCCTATTGATCACTTCTCCTTCCATATGTTTTAAGACTTTAGTTTATCATTTTTTTCTTTTTAAGAGTGTCATTTACCTAGTCTTTTAGGATAGTTAAGGCTTGTTTTCCTTCATCTGAGAATATCTTTCTTTCCCCTTCATTCCTGAAGGATATTTTTAATGGAAAAAGAACCCTCAATTTGCAGTTCTTTACTCCAGCATTTGAAAAATGTGTGTCACTTTCTTCTGGCCTTTATGATTTTTAATGAGAGAACTGTTATCATTTGAATTATTTTTCTCTTATAGATAAGGTGGCCTTTATCTCTTCCTGCTTTCAAAATTTCTTTTATATCATAGTTTTCAAAATTTGACTCTCATGTGCCTAGGATTTCTTAGGACTTATTTTGTTTGGATTTTGGTTAGTTTTTCAAATTTGTAATCTTATTTTTTTCTTGAAAATTTGGGAAGATTTTGGCAATTACTTCTTTGATTACTTTTTGAATCATGCTGTTTTTTTCCTCTCCTTCCAGAATGTCTACTACATAAATATTAGATATTTTGTTATAGACTCACACATCATTGATAACTGTTTCCAATCTATTTTCTCCCTGTTTTTCAGATTGGTTAATTTCTATTGTTCTATTTTATATTTTCCTCTGTTCTCTCCATTCCACTCTTGAGCCCATTCATTCAGTTAAAAAAGTACTGTATCCTTTAGTTATATAAAAAAGAAAACATTTTTGGCTTTCTTTATAGCTTCTATTCCTTGACTGAGACTTAATGTATTTTCATTTCCTTCAAACATATTTCATTCATAATTGTCACTGAGGCATTTTTATCATGGATCCTTTAAAATTCTCATATGATACAATTCTAATATCTGTCTCACTAATAACATCTGTTGATTGTCTTTTCTTATTCTAGTGGAAAATTTCCCACCTTACTTAGTATTATGTATGGCATTTTTCATTGAGATCTGGGTATTTGGGTTTTCATGTTGCGAGATTTAAGATATCATTCAAATCTTTGATTTGGCAGGCATCCTGTGACACTACTGCCATGGGGCAAGATGGGCCTCACATTATTATTGCTGGGGTGGGGTGGGGGTAAAAAATCCAGGTTCCCCACAGGTCTTCCATTAATATTGGGCCATGGACACTCTTCATACTGCTTTATTTTCACTTGGTACAATGGGAATATTTTGTAGGAGCAGTTTTTGGCTGTGCCTATTGGTCTTTGCAGGTTGCTGATTTGTTCAGCATTCTGTCTTGGACATGTTGGGTAAAATGAAAACCCAGAGAAGAGGTAGAAGAACAGGTTTTCCACTGTATATTCACTAACATCTCTCAGGTTGGAAGTAGAAAGGGTGCTTCATAATTACTTCCCACATGGTCTTCTTGACACTTTCAAGAGGGAGTTGCCTTGTTACATTGTGAGAGCTCGTACTTTCCACTAAGCCTCTTTGGACATCAACTTGGCAGAGAAGGAATCGGGCATTTCAATACCTCTGTGTATGGGTGGAAGTCCAGGTACCCCATGGCATTGCCACTGATATCACAGGAATGGACACTTTGTCATCATGCAGTTGGAATGAAAGCATCATTTTTTTCTCAGCCTTCACTAACAGGTCCTTAGGAGAGGATTGGAGTGACTTGTTAAGGCTTGGGGAGTATAGAAGCTTAGTCTCATTGCTTGGCTTTTGATAGTGGAAGTTTGGGTGGAGTCACAGTATTTTCTGTGCTATTTGGCTGGAGCATAGTGGTTACTGTCTATTTTTTTCCCTTTCATGCTAGATTGCTAATTTTCATTTGGCATGATAGAGAAAATTTCGAAAGAATATTTTTTGTCCATGACTGTTGGTGTTCTCAGGTTGTTGGTTTCTTTAGCTCTCTGGGATATGTAAGGAAAACCCAGGAAATTCATTGCTCAGAAATACACACACCCCTAGTTACTGAAATACTTCTTTGGTTTACATTTTCAAATTGGCTTTCTCCTGAGCTTTATTTTTTTTAGGCACTTAGGTTTTAGCAGGTGAGGCTTTCTCTGTCAGGTGCCATTTCTCCATTTGATTTTTAATTTTTAAAAATTTTCTGTTCAGCATCTTCTTTACTGATTACCTTGTAATTATGGCTTAATTTTTTAAAAAAAATTCAATTTATTAGGGCTTTGTGATAGATATGCACCTTATTTTAAAGGATCTATTTTAAATGCAAATTCTTCAGAAATTTTGTATTTTTTTATTGAAAACATTTTGAGTCTACCTTCTCAATACCAATAGTCACATGGTATTATAAAAGTCAGTGATCGTTAAGAGACAAAAATCATACCAGTTATTTTAATGGAGAGCATGCACTGTAAGAATTGTTGCCTAAATATTTAGAACTGAAAAAAGAAGAAGGGAACATAAGGATATCATGGAACTAACAATTGCAGGAAGTAGTTACATGCCTAGAGTTGAGAGAACACAGGGAAGAGAGTAAAGTGATTTAACTTTAGATTAAAGACAAGGCTCCATAAAGCTAAAATCCTGGCTGAATAGCTTGAGGTGCTCCTTAGCTGATGCTGATGTCACTGATCTTGGAAAAGAAATCTGTGAGGCTGAGGCAGAGTTTACTGAGTGGGATTTTGGCTGGACATTCCTGCGGTCTTTGATGGCACATAGTTTTCCAAGTGCTGAAACACTGCAAAACGGATTCAGCTGATCCCCTGAGAAAAAATTACCATCAGCCCTATAGCAAATCCTGAAAATATAATCAAATTCTGATATCTTCTCATGACCTTATTTTTCTCATCTCAGTCACCATCATATCACTGATGCCTGGATCATTTTAAAAACCTCCCATTAATATTCTTGGCTTCCTCTGTTGTACCTCTTCACTTTACTCTTTCTTTTTTGAAGTTAAGCAGTCAAAGTAAATTAGTTAAATTTAAGTCTGAACACTGCATTGTAATGCTCAAAATTCTCCAGTGTCTTTTCATTTTACTCAGAGTAATAGCCAAAGTCATTATAATTCCCCTTCAAGCTGTATGTAATTCAGCCTGGAGTTGTCATGTACAAATGCCTAGCTCCAGAGGGTATTATCCATATAGAACATCATGTGTCATATTGCAGTTCTAAGTCTGCCACTCCTTCATTTTTTCTCTGTGACTTTCATTTCTACTATTTTTCTTCCATTCGTCTGGCCTCAATCTCCTTGGCTTCCTTACTGTTCTTCTAACATGCCAAATATAGTTCAGGGCCATCTCCCTTGCATTCTCTCTGTTACCCCTTCTGAAATATGTACGGCTTTTTCTGTGCTTTTTGTAGTTTTTTTTTTTTAATTTAAATGCATCTTGTCACTAATTCATTTCCTGTTTTTTTAAAAAATGCCTCTAGTCTTGCTTTCTGTTTTCCCTAGTCACTTTCCTTACTTTATTTTGCTACAGAACTTAGTGGGCTAGGGTTCAGCTCAGTTGGTACAGTGCTGCTCTGTATTCTCTGAGGACCCACATTTGATCCCCAGAACTGCAAATATGGGAGAAGGACATTGTAATGCACTCTTGAAGAAATTCTGAGAAACAGCCATTGAAAACCCTATGAGGGTCACCCTATGAGGTTAAGAAAAAAAGTTCTGGGCCAGAAATATGTATACCACTGGGAAATGTAGCATTTAATAAAACTATAAACTTAAATTTTAGTCACTGAGTCTGACCCAACTTGATGGCACATAACAACCATAACATAGCACTTAGTACACTATATGTTAGTTTATTATGCCTTTTATTTTCCCCAGCCCAAATGAACTATAGTCTCAAAAGGGGTTTTTATCTGTTTTGTCAGTCATGTGCCCCAATAAATAGAGTTTTGTACAACACAGAGCAGGTACTCAATACTTATCTGTACTTTTGATTATATAATACAGCAATCTTGTGTTTCTATCACCATCTTCTGCGGAGATATGACCTTTCCTGAAATAAACTTTAAAAAATTATTTATAACTTCAAAATCTGGAAAAGAATGAGAATATGTACCAAAATGTGTTCTGACTGTGCAACATCCATGGGGTCAGCAGATGGAGAAGAAAAAGAAGAAAGAAAGATTACTTTGCTCACTAAGAGTTAGTGTTAGAGAGGCCAAGCAGCCCTAGTGTCTCTCAGGAACACCACAGCCCAGAGTGACTCTCTCAAGCTGATTTTATTAGGTTCTTATCACAACATTAAGTATTTTGATGAGTCAGGGGAAGTCTTAGGTTAAAGTAATTTTAAAAGTCAACAAAGCTAGGTACTTACTCACAAGAGAATCCATCCCAGCTGTGCCTGTCTGAGGATGGTATCTGTTTCAAGCTCTGTGTGGTAGGCGGGTGTCCTCTCCTGCCAGCGGCCCTTCCTTGTTCTGGTTAGAGTAGCCGCAGGTGGAAACCACCTGCAATCCCACTGCAGCAAATAGAAAGGAACGAGTATGAGCATCTACTGAGTCAGTTTTGAGTATTCGAGATGGTCAACACGATTTGGCTAGAACAGTGTTTGTAGTTTTAAATAAGTTCATGGTTTCTTTTCACTTTATAACAGCCGTCTTTGACAGAAGCAACAGCTTTCAGATCTTGTGGGAATTGAATCACATTTTTTGCATTTAACGAATTTTACAACACACAACCAAAAATCTTATAAAACAAAACATAAAGCAAAAACCTATTTGAATTCTGTTTAAAAAATTAAATTTGTTGCAAAATTAATCTTCTCAACTAAAAACAGTGTCCGTGACAAAATTTAACTGTTAGCAGGTAGTTTTTTTGGCAAAGATGGCTAAATAATGAAGCAAATTTGAATCTGTATATACTAATGAGCTGCATTTTTTCCATTGAGACTATCATTTGTCTTACCCAAGAGGCAATTTCCTGAAATGGATGTCTGAAATATACCTTGCACAAGAATAGTTCTGTAAATATATTTAAATAAACTGTAAAGATATTTAATAAATATAGTATTTATACTAAAAAAAATTCATCTAAAGTCTTGTTGGCATGTTCTGCCCACTGCACATAGACAGAGACATGTACGCAGAGAGGTAAAAGAAGAGGGCTTTCTGGCTTGGAGAGCTTCCAAGGGCTGGAGACTTCTCCTGCCAGTTTTTCTTTAGATTTTCTCCAGCCCTCTAGCCATGACTCCCATTACAAAAATGCTTATTTATGTGGCAAGTCATGAAATTTACAAAACAGAAGTTAAATTGAATTAGTTGGGCTTGGTGACATATGTCTGTGATCCCAGCAACTATGGATGTGGAGGCAGGAGGATCTCAAGTTCAGGACAGAGGCAGACTGTGTAACTTAGAGAGACCCTGTCTCAATTTGAAAAACAGAAAAGGGGTTGGGGATTTGCCTCAGTGGTAGAGCACTTGCAAAGTGTGTGTGAGTTCCTGGGTTCAGCTCCCAACTACTACACCAAAAAATAACAACAACAACAAAAAAATAGAATTGAAAATTGTATGTGTGTGCAGTAGTAGAATTGTATCATATTATCAAATATGAATGACATTTAAAACCTTTTGTGAACAATTGCTATATCCACTCTCTACAGTAATATAGAGCTACTATGCTTATTTAGTTAATGTGAATCCATTAAAACTACTTCAGTGAGAAAGAAAAAATATTGCCTATTGAAATTCTTTCTGGGAGACCAGTGTGTGCCTTTTAAAGAAATGCATTAGTAAAAAAAAAAATGTTAAGAAAAAAAGTTCTGGGCCAGAAATATGTATACCACTGGGAAATGTAGCATTTAATAAAACTATGGTTTTGATTAACTTTAAATTTTAGTCTTTAAGAATTACCAACATAATAAAGTAAAAAGTTATATTACTCTTCTTTGACAAAGATACACATTTAAACAGAATGACAGAGTGTAAAGCAAATATCAAGGTGAACTTTGGAGTTACAGGATGTGCAGTAAGTTGCAGCACATTGATGTGCTTTGTTGTTAGTATTCCCAGCCCAGTCTCTACATAAACAATGTTATCTCTTATCTTATCTCTTATGTGATTCTGGAATTTATTAGTTGAAAATGTGTGGCCTTTCTGCTTTGAATGGAGAATAATAAATAAAGGAGTCAATGGCCTATAGAATGCATTATCATTTTCCTTTTGATAAAATGAAGCAAGCTACATAGCCCAAAGTGAACAATATACAAACAACCAATTTTTTTGAGGATCAGAAATAGAGAACACTACAAACTGTAGAATGTATTTAGGGTACAACAAATAAAGCATCATAAAGACTACAGCATGGTTAGGTGTGGCTCTATTTGGGGGCTTGTAAAAACAATTTATTCCAAGCAAAAAATTTAGCAGGGGAAAATAAATTTGAATTTCTTAAAACTATTGATTTGACTGTGTTAAATTTAATCTGAGAGAAATCCACCAGAAATAAATGCATAATGTTTGAGAAATGAGATTATTAATGTTTGGGGGGAAACAAGTGAGTAAAATTATTGTCGAAAGAGTTAATTTTATCTGCTTTTTTTTTTCACCTTTCCCTGTCCCAGGTACAGATATTCATGAGTGTGCTAACCATGTCAGGACCTGGTTTAAACTTCACAATGTAAGAGCTTTGTCTAGTTATGATAGTGATGTGGCTACACTTAGAAAATCCAAGAGTTTCATTTGATGATAGAAAAGGCATGATCTACTTACTTTTCTCATATTTATAAGTGGCTTTATGAAAGGGTTTGGCAGGGCCAAATGAGAAACACAAAATCCTCTTTTGACAGCAGACACTTTTTCTTGGTGCAATTTTGTGATGAATGGTATTCTTGCTGTACATGGTAACTTCTTAGAAGTGCATTAGCCTTAGGTGCTGATAAAGTAATCATCAGAAATTCTCTATTCTAGCATCCTTTTTCAAATTCTTATTCAATTTACTAGCAGAAAAAATTGGTCTATCTTTCTCTTCAAGTTTTTAGTTCAGCCTAATTCACTTTAGTAGTAACTTAAATCCCTGATGTAAAAATTAGTCTGTATTTTTCTATTCATTTATTTTTGTATTTCACTGGATGCAAAAATACATGCAGTTAACACTCTGTAGGCCATACAGCCTTTGGTAGGATTATTCATGGAGAATTAGAAGTAGGAGTGGGTGAAGATTACAATTAGGAGAGGGAAATCAGTTGGGAGATGCCAGTGGGAGGTGGGAAAGTAGGTATTGTCAATTGCCCCAGTAAAGTGATAGGAAGGTAAAGGGAATCTGAAAGTCAAAAGAGATGAATCTATGATTTAGGATATTATGGGAACATGATGAATCTAGAGTACAAGTCAAAAGCATAAAGTGGGTCAAATCCAAAGGAACTGCTACAGTTATGACCCTGGACTATCTCCTAAAGTCCCACATGTTAAAAGCTTGAACTTCAGCTTAGCCCTATTGGTAAATGGTGGAACCTTTTGGAGATGGGGCCCAGTGGGAGGAAGTTAGGTCACTGGAACTGTGCCCTTGAAGCAGATACTGAAAGTCTAACCTCTGTCACGCTCTCTCTTTGCTCGTGGCTGCCCAGAGGTGAGCAGCTTGCTCTGCTGTATGCTACCTGCCATGATGTCCTGCCTTGCCACAAGCTCAAAAGAATGGAGCAACCAGCTATGGACTGAAATCTTTGAAACTGTGAGCCAACATGAGTCATTACTCCTTTCAGTTCATTATCTCAGGTATTTTGTCGCAGAGATGGAAAGCAACACAGGACCCATTGGAAGCCACAGCAGGGTGAGTGTAAGAGATGCGGAGGGTTGCACTGTAAATCTAGATGCTATTTTTTTCTCAGTTGTTCCATGAAAAGAGAGTTTTGAATCTGTATGGCCTTAATGATATCCCTTGTTTTCTTAGACACCACCTAGTTAAGCAACTGGACTGTAGGGTAACCCTTCCATGTCTTTTGTCTGTCTGGTTCTTTTGAGACTTAGGTCCTAACTTTGATTTTCTGGCTGACACATGTGAGCCCTGTGGCCACTAGGAGGTTTCTTTGAGGAGCAGCCATTCCATATTCATTTTCTTAACCTTGTTTTCTAGTTATCTTGACCACACCCTCCAGTTACCATGTCTCATCTCTGTCCCTTCTGAGGTGGGGGAGGAATACATCCTGAACTGTGCTTACAAATACCATATATTCTAAAATCTAATCCACATCCTAGCAATGGTCTTAGAGGACTATAAAATCAGATGAGGATTGGATTTACATGTAGATTGGATTTGTGGTGGACATAACTATCATGTACTTCAACCTGTACAAATTCTAATTCAAGTCTGATGTAGCCCTCTAAAATTGTTGAAACGGTGTAGATTAAATAAGAGAATATACAGTAATTATAGCCATCCTTTAGTACACAAGAACCTCAACAGACACCAAAATCTTTAGATGCTTAAATCTATCATATAAAATGGTATAATATTTACATGTAACCTATGTCCATCCTCTTGTACCCTTTAAATTATCTCTAGATTACTTATAATACCTAATGCAATGTAAATGCTGTGTTAACTCTTGCTGTACTGTATTGTTTAGGGAATAATGACCAGAAATAAATCTAAACATGCTCAGTAGAAAAGCATGTTTCTCCAAATATTTTTAATCCACATTTGGTTGCATCTCTGGATGTAGAACCTGCAGAAAAGAAGGGCTGACAGGTTTAGGTTTTGTGAGGATTGAAGGTAAGGAGAGCTGACTGTTCTATACTTTGCAAGGATTGCTGGCTATTAGATCTTAATACCTTTTGACTATTCTCAGAATTTCATTCATATATGCTGTGTGTGTGTGTGTGTGTGTGTGTGTGTGTGTGTAAAATAAGTTTCATAAGTTAAATAAAAATCCTATGTAATATTCATAGAAATTATCTGGATCAAAACTAAGAAGTCAAATGATGTTGAATGAGGCATTTGCCTCAAAGGAAAATATAAGAAGTTGGCAAAATACTCAGTCATCAAGATAAACAATATTTTCATATAATAGTTTGAAAAATAAAAACTAGTGCAAAGAATTTCTGAATAACAAAATATCAAAAACTCTGGTAAGGTCATGATCAGTCACAGTGCCATCCTGGACCATAATAGGGACAGCGGTGATATGGGAAATCAAACTGATCCTGCATTTTGTTCCTTGTTGAACATTTTGATATTTCATTAATTCCTGAATTTTTGCATTAAATTTGATTTTTAAGAATATGATAGAAGATATTATTTGTTGAATTTTTGATGTCCTTTAAAATTTTACCGTGAATGCTCTACTTTTCCTCAATCCCCTAACCCTAGAGCTACCCCTGGAAAGTATAATATATGCATAATTTGGGAAAACTTAATTCTTTTGTGATTTTGAGTTTTGTAATCACCAATATGGTACTCTTGCAGACCTTTTATGTTCCTTAGTATTTTATATTTTTCCATGAAGTTCTTTTGCCCTTAAAACATATTTACAGTAACTTACAGTATTTCTTTTAAGTAGGTTTTGTTTTTGTGATACTTATTAATGGTTATTTTTGTAGCCTATTCCTGTATCTATGCATCCCCCCTTTTTAAATTCTATAAATAAATATTGATAATTTCTGTGCATCAGTAGTCTAAATACTTTGACCTAGCAATAAATAAAACCAATGGGGGAAAATAAAAAATAATCAAATTAGTCAATGAAAAGAGAAGATCACACAATAAAAATTATTATGAATGAGCAAAAAAAAAAAAAAAAAAGGACAGGATGATAGCAAATGACTGCATGGGGCTAGAATTAGTCTACTCAAGTTAAGCATAAATTGAGATATGAATGTCAGGAGGAGGCACATACCTGAAGGTTTCAGAAGCATGAGATAGGCTCCAGAGGATATCTGAGTAATGTCAGGATGGAATTTTAGACATCTTGATCATTTACTTCACTAAGTTTACTTCTCTAGAATCTGAAGTTGTTTACTTATTCTGTTTTTCTCTTATTTACTTACTCATTCATATATTTACCAAATCAAAAGTATTTGACAGGTTACTATGCACCATTCCTACATTTAGCACTAATATATATCTGAAATAGGGCTGGGGGTTAGCTCAGTTGGTAGAGTGCTACACTGTACTCTCTTGAGGATGTGTGTTCCATCCCTAGCACCATAAATATGAGAGAAGCACATGGCAAAGCACTCTTGAAGCAATCGCAAAATGATCAGCCATGAAAACCTTATGAAGGTCATTATGAGTCAGACCTAATTCAATGGCATCTAACAACAAACAACATATATCTGAAAACTAAATTATTGATATACAAACAAAAATAATTGAAGATTAAAATTTAATAAGCACAACTATGATAGGATCAGGAAAATGAAATACATATAAACATTGGAAAATATGATTGAGAACTGACTACAGAAACAAGAAAATACTGATGAAAGAAATCAAAGAATATCTAAGGAAATGGAACATATGACAAATTTGTGGATCAGAAGATTTAATGTAGTTCAGGCTTGATTCTTCCCAGACTGATTTATAGAGTTAATGAGATGACAATCAAAATTCTAACAGGATGTTTTATAGAAATTAACAAGAAATAGGAACTAGCGTAGACAAAATAATTTTTTTAACAACAGAACAAAGTTCGAAGACATAAAAAATACTCAACATCATTAGTCCTTAGGAAAATGCAAATGATAACTCTAATGAGAATTCACTACTCACATTTCACAAAGCCTAGGATTAAAGACAAACAACTGACAATATTAAGTCTTTATGAGGATGTGGAACAACTGACCTTTGTTGCTGGTGGAAATGTATAATGATTCAGCCATTATTGAAGACAGTTTGGGAGTTTCACCTTTGGTTCAACGTACACTTACCATACCATTCAGCAATCCCACTCCTAGCTACCTACATAAAAACGTGTATGTGGATGTTTATAATACCTTTTAAAAAATAATTAATCCAAAGTGGAAACAGCTCAAATGCTCCCTAGCTGGAGTAAGTTAAACAGATTGGCATGTATCCACAGAATTGAATATTTTTCAACATTAAAAAGGAATAAAGTGCATAAAATGATGTAGATGAATCTCAGATACATCATGCAAATGAATAGAAAACAAATTCAAATGTCTATGTAGTATATTATTTCACTTATATATTCTGGAAAAGACAAAACCATAGAAACAGAAAATACCCAAGTGGTTTCTAGAGTCTGGGAGTCAGCAAGGGTTCTCTTCTTTTTTTTCCAATGAGACATGAAGGTATTTTTTTTGAATGAAAGAATCTTCCATATCTTAATTGTAGTGCTGGTTATGTGACTGCATGTGTTTTTTAAAACATATGTGTTAACACATATGTTTGTTAAAACTTGCAGGGTCAATTTTACTGTATGTAAATTATGACCTTAATTTAAAAGAATGGAAACAAGGACTTCTGATGTAAGATAGTGGAATAGAGGTAGCCTCTGTGTGATGTGGTATAACAAAGGAGTCAGAATAGGAAGGAGTGGATTATATTTCAAAGAAAGAAAGACTGTAAAGTGCAGGAATCACAAAGGAGGTTATAGAATGGTCTCAAAGTGCAGATTGGAGCTCAGCAGTGAGAGGGAGTGAGTAGGACACATCTCCAGCCACAGATCCCAGGCAGAGGAGGGGAACTGGATGCCTCACACAAAAAGGTAAGCCAGACAACTCTGACAGGCAGACTGGCAGTCCATAGGACAGGTGCACAGTCCTTGAAGCCCTTGGATACATTTGGGGGATTTGGTGAGACTGTGGTACTTCATGACTAGGGGAGTCAGCACTGGAGAAAAGATTCATGTTGCCACACTCCATATCTTAGAGGGCCAAGATGGACACCACCTTGAGAGGGAATCTATTGTGTGAGACTGAGCTACTGCTGAAAAGGAAGAATAATCACTGGCCAGGGAGCATATGAGTAACTTACCACAACCCCTCCATGTGATAGCTGTAGCAGGCAGTTAGTTACAGAGAGGGGGAAGGTGGGATGCTGACATGCTGAGAAGTTCTGGCAGCAAGAAACTGTGAAGTGGAGGATAGTCACACTCCCTGGGAACAGGAGATAACTCCATCTCCTGAGGGGAACTTCAAAAACTGGCAACTCTGAGCCAAGATCAGATAAAAGTCTTCATCTTCAACTGACCACCTCCTCTATCGAACAGACTCTAAAGAGGCCACTCCAAGACTTTATCTTTTTATTCTCTTTCTTTTTTCCTGCTCTTCTGGGTTTTGAACCCAAGCCTTTGCATAAGACAAGTGCTATATATATGCAGTACCCCCACCACTTTTATATTTATTTATTTTTTGACTGAGTCTTGTTGAGTTGCACAAGATGCCTCTGACAGCCTCCTGGAGATACTCCTGCCTCAGCCTCCTGAGATTCCAGAATTATACATGTGCACCATGGGGTTTGGCTGTATTTTCTTCTCATTTTTTCTCTTTTCACTGTTGATCTTGTTTTCCTCACCTTTCTCCTGTCCAAAGTAATGTTTCTTTTTTTCTTTTTCTCTTCTTTTTTCTTTTTTTTCTTTTTTACCTTTATTTTTTATCTTTTGCTGCCTGTGTAACTCTTTTTCTCTATTTACTATATCTTTATCATAGATATTTTTACTTCTTGCTGCTCTTCTTATATTTACCTATTTTGTTTATACTATTTTTCCTTGATTGTGCATTGGGTTTTATCTTTTATTCTTTTTGTTTTGTTTTCTCTCCTTTTGCCTCATAGTCATTTCATTTCAGGATTTTTCTGTTCCTTTCTTTTATTTAACCTTACTGCTTCTCTCTCTCCCGCTTCTCTGCTTCTCTTTTTTATTTCAAGGAATTACTAATTTTACCTTTACCTAAATAATTTATAACTTCATAGTATATTGTATATTATTGTCACCACTTTCTATTCCATGAACATTGGTGTTGTAGTAGTTGGATTTAACTAACTTTGAATGTATCTCTGTATCTGGTTTGGTTGGGTATTGTACTTGTTACAGTGATCTGTCTTTCCTCTGGGAGTGGAACTAAGGATTGAAATCTCAGAAAGCCAATAACTATGAAGATCCTCAAATAAATCTAGAAGAGATATACATCCCAACAGATGTACAAATTACAAAACAGAAACCCAAGAAACATGGAAAAGCAAGGCAACAATTTTCCCTCCAAAGAGCATAATTTTTCAAATATTGAATCCAAACATACCAATATAGTTGAAGTGTTAGGCATAGAATTCAAAATTCTACTTGTAAAAATTATCAGTGACTTCAAAGAGGGCGCAAACAAGCAGATTAATGAAATAAGGAAATCCATACAAGATATAGATCAGAAAGTCACCAATGTAGAAGATAAAGTAAGGAAAATGAAATAGAAATTCAGCAAATATATTGAAATTTTTCAAACAACAAAACAAAACAAAAATAAAAACATAATGTTGAAATGAAGAACTCCATAAATCAAATAGAAAACATAGTGGAAATCATCATAAGTGGACTAGATCAAGCAGAAGATAGAATATCAGGGATGGCAGACAAGATTGAAGTAATACCAGGTTCAAATATCAACAAAGAAAAAAAAAAAGAATAGTATGACAACTTCCAAAAACTCTGGGACCTGATCAAGAGACAAATCTAAGGATCCAAGGGGTAGAGAAGGGAGCTGAGATAAAATCTAAAGACATAGAAAACATAGTTAATAAAATTATGGCAGATAATTTCTAAAATCTAGAGAAAGAAATGGATATCCAAACACAAGTGAAATTTAGAACCCAAAATAGACATGACCTGAAAGGAATCTTCCCATGACATATTGTAGTTAAAATCCAAGAGTAGAGAACAAAAGAGAAATATTAAAAATTAGAAAAGGAAAACACTAACACACTTACAAAGGTAAACCCATCGGACCTCTCAACACAAACCCTAAAATCCAGTAAGGCATGGACTAATATATTTCATGCCAAGAAAATAAATGTCAACCAAGGTTATTATAAAATAGATGGAGAAATAAAGACTTTCAAAGACAAGCACACATTAAAGCAATTCATGACCACCAATCTAGCATTTCAGAAAATACTTAAAGGAATCTTACACACAGAAGAGGAAGAAAGACAATCATGAAAGTACAGGAAAGAATAAACCTCATGAGAGGAAAAGATGAACTAATGAGAACTAGGAAGTAGTCATGTCTAACTCAAAAGCAAATAAAAAAAATTCCCCCAGTAAATCCCAAATGTGAATAAAAGAAAAAAAAGAATGAACAGAACACAAACTAACCTGAGAAAAGTAACAAAACTACAAGAATCAGCAAACTCCTCTTAATAATAACCCTAAATATAAATGATTTTACTCTCCAATTAAAAGACAAAGACTAGCAGATGTCACAATGAAACACATTAAATTGATCACTAAATAATTACTAATATAAATAAATAGAAATATTATTATTATTATTATTATTATTATTATTATTATTATTATTATTTTGCTGTACTGGTGGTTGAACCCAAGGCCTCATGCTTGCATGCTTTGCAAGTGCTGTACCACTGAGCTGCATCCCCAGCCCATTTTTTAATTTTTTCTTGAGACAAGGTCTCGCTAAATTACACAGATTGCCTCTGGTCTCAAACTTTTGATCCTCCTGCCTCTGCCTCATGAGCCACTGGGATTACAGGTGTGCACCACTGTGCCCGGCTAAATAAAATTATTTTTGTTTTCTACATTTATAAATGTTGGAAGGTATAGAGTGGTAGGACTTTTGCTATTTCCATTAAGTAACATAAATAACTTTTGGTTATACTTTCGGCAACTTACATATTTTACAGAACCATTTGATATGTAATAAACATTGTATGCATTCGTGGGTTGTTGTTGTTGTTGTTGTTAGGTGCCGTCGAGTCGAGTCCGACTCATAGCAACCCTATGTACAGCAGATCGAAACACTTGCTGATTCTGTGCCAGGCAAACCATCTTATTTATGTTTAAGCCCATTATTGCAGACACTGTTAATCCATCTGGTGGAGGGTTTTCCTCTTTTCCGTTGACCTGCCACTCTTCCAAACATGATGTCCTTCTCCAGGGATTGTTCTCTCCTGACTACATGTCCGAAATATGTAAGATGCAGTTTGGCCATTTTTGCTTCCAAGG
>VMDO01014596.1:0-53902 GCA_007922755.1 Pedetes capensis | reverse complement strand
AGATTATTTGCTCAGCATATAAATTGAAGAGATAGGGTGAAAGTATACAGCCCTGACGCACACCTTTCTCAACTTTAAACCACTCAGTGTTTCCTTGTTCTATTCGAACAACTGCCTCCTGGTTCATGTACAGATTTCTCATGAGCACAATTAGGTGTTCTGGTATTCCCATTTTCCAAAGTGTTATCCATAATTTGTTGTGAACACTATAGAGATAATATATATGTATATCATCATCATCTCCTGGGCTGGGATTTAGCTCAGTTGGTAGAGCGCTGTGCTGCAGTCTCTGAGGTCCTGAGTTCAATTCCCAGCATTTCAAAAATGGGAGAAGGATCTGGCAATCCACTCCCGAGGCAATTCCTAAACAGTCACCCATTGAAAACACTATGAGGGTTGCTATGAGTCGGATACCGACTCGACGGCACCTAACAACAACAACAACATCATCTCCTAGGGCTCACCTGGGGCTTCCCTGCCCCATGGAGATTTGGAGAAATTCCACCCAAGCTCCCAATTTCCAGGCTCCAAGCCACCAGAAGATCCCTCTCCTTCCCAACTCCAAACTCCCAATCATCAAATGGTTTCCATGGCTCCTTGGAACTTGCTTCCCTGAGCTCTTCTCTGCAGCCCTATGCACCTGTCTTGGAGGGCTGGCTGGATTCTGGCCTCTGTGCTCTGGACAGCAAGGCCAAAGTTAGCTCAGTTGCCACGAGTCAGGAGTTTAGCAAGTTAAGGCCCTGGGGATGGATCGTCCTCTGACGAGGCCAGGGCTCACCACTTCCTGCTTCTGTCTCACCGCCCAGCCCTCAGCATAGACACACATCAGAGGGACCACAAGCCTCCCTGGGCTCAGGCAGGAGGTTTCTGCCCACACAGGTCCTGTGGTTCAGCCTCTAACCCAAGTGGGTTTGCCCATAAATTTCTTCCTAGACATCTGATCCTCTTATGGAGAGGAATTTGGGCATCCTCATCTCGTCCTCTATGCAAACCATGTACTATAGTGGTTAGGGGCAAAGACCTGGGGATTGCACCCCTGTGGGGGTCTGAACCTCTTTTAGCTCCAGATTTCTTATCTAGAAAGTGGGGCAATAGCAGTATAGCAAACATCTTTCCAGCACTGGCCTTGTGCTTGGCATTAGGCTAACCCTTTTTGACTCTCATATTACTAGCTTCCACACTGACCTTATGAACGGGAACGTCCCTGCTCCTCACCGAGTAAAACTGAGGTTCGCTAATGTCAAATGGCTTGCCCACCATCTCCTGAGCCGGGATCCCACGCTAGGTCTTTCCTACCTGGAGACTTTTATTCTTAAACATCCTCCCCCAGCATGAAGTCAGGAGTCCTAGCACCCCATGCTGGCTTGGCCACCAACCTGACGCCCCTCCTCCTGGGGTCTCAGTTGCCCTGTCTATATAAAATGGAAGGTCCCTTCAAGCTAGGTCATAGTTAAGTCTTTGAAAATGGTAGTCTTAGGCTCGGGAGAGCGAACACAGCCACTCAAAATTCTCCTCTTACTCAATTCTGTCTTAAGTTTCCAAAACAGCTTCGAAATAAAAAGCTCTTAAATTTGATTGGAAGGCAGAGGTTAAAAGGAGATGAATAGGCAAACATACCACAGTTCTTCTGGGAGGTCCTGAAATGGACCCAAAATACTGCCAAACAGTGATATTTTAGGGTTTTTTCTGGCAAATAATACCAAAGTATAACTTTGTTTGGAGTAATATTTTATTCATAATGGGGCTCCCCACTCATGCAATCACAGCCCTGGAAATCAACCCAGAGACAACCCAGGCTAAACAGAGGGGAAGCAGGGCGTTGGGGTGCCCTGTGCCCCGTCTGCATGCCAGTGCCTTCACAAGCAAGGCCCTGAGAGGGAGGCCGTCCCGCATGACTGAGTACATGGGTGGGGGGGTGTTTGTGCCCACCCCTCACCCACTCACAGAAAGTCAGTGACCCGTCCCGCACAGGACACCCTGACTCAACCCTAAGAAGTGCTTGTGGCTGGCGCCGTGGCCGTGTTTATGCTCCCTGAAGATGTACATCTACACAAACCATAAATGTGAGCCACTTGTTTGCCTGTCAAGTGTCTGGTCTTCTCGGAAGCTGCAGCTGGGTAAACCCCCCCAGATCTAGGCCCAGCTGTACAGGTGGACCCTGCCAAGTGCTGGAAGACAGCACAGAGGGGACATTCCAGCTGCCGAGCCATTCGGAGCCCAAGAAAGGAGGGTCTAGAGGAGCCCTGGATTGAGCCAGGGTCTGGTCTTGGGTCAGACCTTCGTCTCCAGACTCCTGGCATGCCCTGGGCTTCCACAGCCTTCCCCCATGTCCCCTGGAGCCCCACCTCCATGCTCTCCCACCGACACCTGTCCTCACAACAGGGGCCATGCCCACAGGACTCCACCAAACTCCACAGTGTAGCCTCAAGGCCCTTCGTGATCCCAGCGCATCAGGCAGACACTTGCTGAATCCGTTTAGGCAGACACTTGTCTGGCAGGCTATTTTCTGGAGCCCTGATGGCAGCCTCCATCACCCTGTAACTCTTGCATTCTTCATGCCTGCAAAACAAGCACCCTGTGGGTGTTGCCAAGATGTGCTGCCAGCTTGAGTGGTAGCTGGGCTCTTTTGGACCATGGCTGCAGTAGCCTCTGTGTACCCAGGTGAAGAAATCATTTCCCTCGATGGCACTTTTGCAGCAGGGCATGCTGGAGGCAGTCACCTTTCAGCCACTCTTCCTTCAAAGTTGGGTCTTCCAAATGAGTTTTCAGTTTTATACCCTGGAGTCTTAGATAGGAGTGACATAGTCAATCCCTTCTTTTCCCCAAGGGTATTTCTCCTGTTGTTCTCTTTAATGGCTCTTATCTCTTCAACATTTATGGCTCCCTGCCAGAACCAGCCCTGCCCACAGTAAGCTTAGACAAGCTGTGGTTTTTTCCCTCTTTGAACTGCACATTTTTCAGATCTTTTTTCATTTATGACTTTGTTTCTGAATTCAAAGAGACACAAGTATCTGACCAACTCACCACACCAGTCTCTTCTCCTTGGTGCCATCCATGGCCTCACTAGCACCTACCGGCCAGGGAGTGGATCAGAGTTCATGGAGTAAATAAATTAAAGAACAAGTTCAATATGCAAGAGTAGATGGAAGGGTAAAAAGAACGGATATCATAAACGTAAGAAACTATGAACCAGCACATGCCCTATTGGGCAACTTCTTTGTCTTCATGATATGCTTTTATGGAAATAATTTAATTTAAGAAAATTAATCAAATAATTTTAGAAAGTCATGATGTGATTTTCCATTGTCATAAATATGGAAAATATAAGGAAAAATTAACCCTATGTAGTATGAGCAACCACCCAATAGAAAATACACTTGATTGTATTTTCTTCCAGTCTGGGATGTGTGTGTGTGTGTGTGTGTGTGTGTGTGTGTGTGTGTGTGTGTACGAGTATTGAAAGTGGAAACAAGTTACATGCAGTTTTATAGCCTGACATTTTCAGTTATCATTTTATTTGAACTCTGCTGTGTGGTGATATCTGAGCTCAGGTTCCACTGTCCCTTCTTCCAAGCCCTGTGGACCTGGACAATTCATTTCACTTGGCTGACCCACCTACCTCTCATCTCCAAGATAACCACAGTCTTGCTGGGGCACAGGCTGCTGGTGATCACCAATACCACTTTTCTTCTCCTTGCAGATATACTGTTAAACTCCATTTCCCAGGATCCTTTGTGGCTCAAAGAGGCCACATGACTATTATCTGACCAATGAGATGTAGGAGGAAGTGATATTTGCTACCTGTATGCCTGGCTCATGAAATCTCCCACAAAGGGTCCTCCATTCTCTCTTCCTACTGTCCAGACTCTCCCTGGCAACTGGATGAACCAAGGGAACCATGAAACAACAGGATGGAAGAGCTGAAAGATGCAACAGACTTAGAGCCCTGAGTCATAGCTTGAAGAAGGACTTCCATTGGCCTGTGACATGATCAAGAGACAAACCTTTGCTGCTTAAAGGTATCAAGGTGTACTTATTTCTATTGTTGTTGTTAGGTAACGTTGAGTCGGGTCCAGTTCATAGTCACCTTATGTACAAGAGAACAAAACACTCCCCAATTCTGTGCCAGGCACATGATCTTACATGTGTTTAAGCCCATGTTGCAGACACTGTGTCAATCCATCTAGTTAAGAGTTTTCCTTTTTTTCACTGACCCACCACTTTCCCAAACAGATGTCCTTCTCCAAGGATTGGCCCATCTTGACTACATATCCAAAATGCGTAATACTCAGGCTAGCTATCATTGCTTCCAAGGAGGACCCTGGTTATACTTCTTCTAGGGCAGATTTGTTGGTTCTTTTAGCAGTCCATGGTGTATTCAATATTTGTCTCCAGCACCATAATTCAAAAGCATCAATTCTTCTCCTGTCTCCTTTATTCAGCATCCATCATGTGTCTGAAAATACCATGGCATGAGTCAAGTGCACCTTTGTCTTCAAGGTGACATCTTTATTTTTCAACATTTTAAAGAAGTCTTTTGAGACAGCTTTTCCCAATCCAATGCATCTTTTGATTTCTTGACAGCTGCTTCTGTGAGTGTTGATTACAGAACCAAGGAAAGAAAAATCTTGGGCAACCTCAATTTTGTCTCCACTTATCATGAAGTAGCTTACTGATCCAATTGTGAAGATTTTTGTTCTCTTGTTGTTGAGGTGGAATCCATACAGAAAACTATGTTCTTTGATCTTCATCAGTAAATGTTTCAAATCCTCTTCAATTTCAGCAAGCAAACTTGTGTCATCTGTATAATGCAGGTTGTTAATGAGTCTTGTGCCTTTTAAATAAAATATGTGAAATCACTTGCCCACCAAAAGCACCTCAGTATGAGCCTTTAAAAATTAAAGAGCAATAAAGTAATTAACAAGCCATTAGCTACATTGGCTACAATATGATGTGGGATTTCAGAGAAGTGAGAAGTTACTATGGATTGCCTAAGTAGTAAAAGGAGGTGGAACCTGCCAGGGATAGGTGGGGCTTTGGGTCCTGGAGAGGAATTGAAAAATGATTCATTCAAATAATGTTTAGCCCACCCAGGAGGCAGGAAGCATGAAAGGGGCAGGGCAGCCTATACAATTATTGGATGTGGGACGGTGTCCAAGTGGAGAGGGGTGGCATGCTCAGCCCCTGGCCCCACAGAGGTCATAGCCACCTAACAATGAAAAATGCGTTCAGTCCAACTCTTAACAGTCTCAACTGTATCTAAAAGTCTAAGTCCAAAGTCCACTGAGACTCAAGGCAAACTTAGCAGTGAGGCCCTGCAAAACAGAAAACAGGTTACATACTTCCAATAGACAATGGCACAGAGTAAGCATTTGCATTTCAACATGGAAGAATGGTGGCACAGAAAGGAAAGATGGGTCTGATGTAAGACCTGTAACCCACTGGACAAACAAATCCTGTGGTTCCACATCTGGCACCAGACACATGACATCATCTGGCATCATCTGAGCTTGAACAGACTTGGACACATCTGCCTCCATGGCCCCCTTGGGCTGGCTCCACTCATTGTCAGCAGCTTTCCTGGGCAGATGTTTCACGTTGATGGCGTCTCCAGCATCCTGGTATCTCCATTACTACTTAGACTCCACCCTCAAAGCTTCACCCATCATCCCTTCAGTGACTCTCCACAGGGCGTCTGACACTGGTACACACTGCCTTGCCTTACAGGCTATTTTCTGGAGCCCTGATGGCAGCCTCCATCACCCTGTAACTCTTGCATTCTTCGTGCCTACAAAACGACCACCATGTGGGTGTTGCCAAGATGTGCCGCCAGCTTGAGTGGTAGCTGGGCTCTTTTGGACCATGGCTACAGTAGCCTCTGTGTACCCAGGTGAAGAAATCATTTCCTTGGATGGCACTTTTGCAGCAGGGCATGCTGGAGGCAGTCACCTTTCAGCCACTCTTCCTTCAAAGTTGGGTCTTCCAAATGAGTTTTCAGTTTTATACCCTGGAGTCTTAGATAGGAGTGACATAGTCAATCCCTTCTTTTCCCCAAGGATATTTCTCCTGTTGTTCTCTTTAATGGCATTTATCTCTTCAACATTCATGGCCTCCTTGCCAGAACCATCCCTGCCACAGTAAGCTTAGACAAGCTGTGGTTTTTTCCCTCTTTGAACTGCACATTTTTCAGATCTTTTTTCATCATAAATCTGGCTAAAGTAGCCAATAATAACCAACATACAGACCCAGTGTTGTGCCACCCTCATGATGTTTCCTCTGCCAAGTTAATTAGCCCATTACTTTAAAAATTAAGCCTCACTCAAATCTTTAGGACATGGGCAGGCCACAGATAACCTCTTTGCTAGAATGTAACATGAATCACATCTAGTCTAATTCTCAATATAGTCCCCAATTTCCTCTGAAATCCTGTGAGCCCCATCCACATTTCTATTGTTGGCAACATACTCATCTTCCAAATGCTCACCAGAACTGCCTCTGAAGTTCTGCTTACGGCGTCCAAGGGATTTTCTCTCACACATCTCCAATCTCTTTGAAACTCCTCCTGCAAACAAGTTCCAAAGGCCTAAGAACCCTGTGATCAAGTTTCTGTACCACAGCAACCCCACTCTCCAGTACCAGTCCATGTATATGTATATATGTATATATATATGGGCTGGGATTTAGCTCAGTTGGTAGAGCACCGATCTGCAGTCTCTGAGGTCCCGAGTTCAATTCCCAGCACCACAAAAATGGGAGAAGGAGCTGGCAATTCACTCCCAGGGCAATCCTGAAACAGTCAGCCATTGAAAACCCTATGAGGGTCGCTATGAGTCAGATACTGACTTGATGGCACCTAACAACAACATTATATATATATATATATATATATATATATATATATATATATATATGGCTGGGGGTTGAACCCAGGGCCTCATGCTTGCCTACTTTGCAAGTGCTGTACCACTGAGCTGTGACCCCAGACCATTTTTTTTGCTTTTTTTGAGACAGGGTCTCACTAAATTATGCAGATTTCCTCTGGTCTGGAACTTTTGATCCTTCTGCCTCTGCCTCCCTAGTCACTGGGATTACAGGCATGTGCCACTGTGCCAGGCTCCAATTCTCTATATTAATCAACTGGTATGTCACTGTGGCAGAGAAACTTGACTGCAACAAACTTATGGGAGGAACGACTTTTCGGTGGTTCACAGAAGATTTCAGTCCATAATGGCATCAAGCACAGCAACAGGGCAGGCATGATGGGACCCATGACAGAACACTTCACATCTTGACCACCAGGAGCAAAGAGCAACCAGAATCATGGTTCTGGGTAAAAACTTCCAAAAGTCACCTCCTGTGAACCTCTTCCTCAAAGCTCAAGCCCTCCTCCCAAAGTTCTATATTCTCCAAGGTTAGTGCCACCAGCTGCAGACCAAGCATTCAACACATGACTTTGGGGGGATATCTTAGATTCAAATCATAACAGAGAGAGAGAGAGAGAGAGAGAGAGAGAGAGAGAGAGAGAATGAGACAAACAGACACAGATATAGAAAGACAGATAGATAGAGTGAGAGAATCCTCTGGTGGTTTCCTGTAACTGTCTAAGACAAAGCCCAAACCACTTTCCAGGGTTTACAGGGCCTTCCCCAACCTCTCCCTCTTGTACCCCCAGACTTAGCTCTTACCACCCTCCCTCACCTCACACCACACACACTTTGTTCCGTCAAACACAACTTCTTTCCATTTCTTACAGACAGGCTCACTTCTTTCATCCACTGATGATCCCCACTCCCTGAGCCTCAGGACCTTTGTACATGCTGTTCTCACTGCCTGGGAATCTATCCTGCTCGCTCTCCCAATAAACCTTCTGCTTGAAAGTCACTTCCACAGGCCCAGCTCCCTGATGCCCCCTCCTGCTCCCAATCCTTCATTATGTTCATCACAGAGTAGGCAAATCATAATTTCTGATATTTCACCTTTAATATCTGTCTTCCCTGCAAGTCTGTTTCCCATGATAGAGCCAGAGGAGCCTGCTTGGTACACATGGGGCACCCTTGCCTGCATGCGACCTTACAGACAGAGTAGATGGGTATCTAGGACCATCCAGATGGGTATCTCTCATTGGCTTCACCAGCGATCCCTGTTTGTCCGCTGTGATCTCATACGGTTTGACTGCGTGACAAACGCTCACATTCCAACCTTTCTTCAGCATTGCACAATCCATCATCATGAAGTGATTAATTAAAGCACGCAGCTTCTGGCAGCAACCCCACCCGTGACATTTCACCCACATATCCAAATTTCCTCATGCTGCCCCTCCTGGCTTTTACCTTTCCCACCCACCTCACCCCTCGGATGGTGCCGAGGGCTGTGACAGCCGCTGCCAAGTCCCATCCCAGCCGCCCACTTTCCTTGCTAGTGAGAACATCCCAGTGGCAAGTTCCATATGAGCTCAGTGGCTAATTCTCTGTGTATCCCCGGGGAAGTTACTTAACCTCTCTGGCCCCAGTTCCTCTTCTGTAAAGGGAGAGGCTGGATCAGCAGATCACCGGGGGCCCCACTGCCCGAACTGTGTGCTGTTCACAGTTTTCTGTTTCCTTCTCAGCTTGGCTTCACTGCCCCATCTCACTGCCAGGACTTCCTCACCTGGGAGCTAAAATCCACTACACACCACTCCATTCCAAGTAACTCTTGAACCACCATTGTCACTAGGCAATGAAGCCTGGTGGTTGTCCCCCTTCTTTCTTATCTGCAGTCTGCAGTCACAATCTGCAGTCTGCAGTCTTATCTGCAATCACAGAAGCAGACTTGACTGTCCTCAACAGGTCTTTTTCATGTGCTTGCACACACACACACGCATGTGCACACGCACGCACGCACACACACACACACACACACACCATCTCCTTTGCTTTAGGTGGGGTTTCAGTTATAAGCAACAGAAATCATTTCTGTTCTCTATTGGGAAGAGGAGAGAGGGAGAGAGGATGGAGAGAAGAAGACAATGTCGGGTAGAGGAGGGAGGCAGGAGGAGGAGAGTTATAATTTCAAGAATATCCTAATAAACTGCTCTCCCATTTACCCACCAGCCAAGTTAAGAAATAGAACATCAGCAACAGATATGAAGCCCCCATGTGCCCTTCTTGGAAAGCTGGCCATGGTCCGATCTCAGTCCCTGCACTCAAGGGTCAAGTTTCTCTTCCAAGAACTTGGTTGACCCAACTCAGTCACACAGTCACCACTTAAAGTCTCAATAAAATTGCAGGCAATAGGGCCCAGCCAAGAGGGCTGCCTGAGGCCTGCATGCTGGACAAGCACAGCAATGCTTCCTTCCTCTGCATCTGAGGAGACTTCAGGTTCGGACTGCCTCTTCCTTTTACCTCCTCAGTGAGAAGCAGAGACTGAAAAGAAAACATGAAATCAGCTTGAAAGAAAGGTCTGAGAGAGCTCACAGCAATGAGGAAAGATGGAGACAGAGATAAAAATAGGACAGAGACACAAAGAGACAGAAACACAAAGAGAGAAAATGGACTTAGAAACAGACAGACAGGAGCTGGGCAAGGTGGTGCATGCTTGTAATCCCAGGGAGTTGGGAGGCTGAGGCAGGAGGATCTCAAGTTCAAGACCAGAGGCAGTCTGCGAAACTTAGCAAGACCCTGTCTCAAAAAGTAAAAAAATGGGCTGAGGGTGCAGCTCAGTGGTCCAGCACTTACAAAGCATGCAAACACAAGGCCCTGGGTTCAACCCCCAGTACCGCAAAAGAAGAAGAAGAAGAAGAAGAAGAAGAAGAAGAAGAAGAAGAAGAAGAAGAAGAAGAGAAGAAGACAAGGAGGAGGAGGAGGAGGAGGAAAAGGAGGAGGAGGAAGAGGAGGAGGAGGAAGAGGAGGAGGAGGAAGAGGAGGAGGAGGAAGAGGAGGAGGAGGAAGAGGAAGAGGAAGAAGAGGAAGAAGAAGAAGAGGAAGAAGAAGAGAAGGAGGAGGAGAGGAAGAAGAAGAGAAGGAGGAGGAGAGGAAGAAGAAGAGAAGGAGGAGGAGAGGAAGAAGAAGAGAAGGAGGAGGAGAAGGAAGAGGAAGAAGAAGAAGAAGAAGAAGAAGAAGAAGAAGAAGAAGAAGAAGAAGAAGAAGGAGAAGGAGAAGGAGAAGGAGAAGGAGAAGGAGAAGAAGAAGAATGAGAAGGAGGAGAAGGAGACGACAATGATGGTGGAAGTGGAGGAGAGAAAGAAAGAAGCAGAGATAGATATAAACAGAGATAGGAATGAAGACAGAGACAGGGCAGAGATGCATAGACAGAAAGAGGCAGAGAGAAACAGATAAAAACAGAGAGAGACAGGTAGACAAAGAAATGACAGAGATACAGACAGACAGAGATAGAGAGACAACAAAAACAGGAGAGACTGAAGAGACTGGCAGTAAGATCGCATTTCATAGTAACATCGCATTTCACCACGTCAAAGCTTCAGCTTCCATCTGCTTCCTGGGGTCCAAGTTCCCTCACCAGGATGAGAAACAGCTGGCTCTCTGATGACACCAGTGTTTTTCCACCTCCCCAACCCTGTGGGGAACTTCATGGCTGACTCAGAGGAGAGACTCATTCATCTTGCCCCTGGCCTCCCTTCCAATGGAGAAGCTGGGCTCAGAGACAGGGACCTGCTGTGTTCTCCTCCCCAAGGGCCACCTATGCCACCTGGGTAGCACTTGAATTTTTTTGTGTGTGAATACGTATTTTATTTTATTTTATTTTTATTGGAAATTTTTAATGTATACCTTAATGTGATTCATTCTGACATGCTTTTCATTGTGACATTTTCATATATACATTTTGATGTACATTATTCATATAGGTTCCCCCTTACCCTCTTGTATGCTTCCCCCCCATCCCACCCTCCCCATCTAAGTCTTCTCTATCATTTACTTGGTAATATTTTTCTATAATGGGAGAAGGGCCTGGCAATCCTCTCCCAAGGCAATCCTGAAACAGTCAGCCATTGAAAACCCTATGAGGGTCGTTATGAGTTGGATACCGACTCGACGGCACCTAACGACAACAACATTTTTCTATATGTCCTTGGGTTCCAGTTCTTTTTAAGATAGAAACTTTTCCTGCAGTGAACTTTGTTTTTATCTTGTCAGAACAATTGCTTGCATTTTCTAGGTAGCACTTGAATTTGATGAAAGCTTCACAGCCCTGTCGTATGGCCTGAGCGAAAAGGGGAAACTGAGGCTCAATGCAGGATACCTAAGATGGCATAGCATAGTCAAGACACACTGTGGGCTCCCTCCAAGACCTATCTGACCCTAGTGCAATGCCAGCTCCAGCATGGCATCCGGGCTGCAGAGAAGCTGACATCATTGGTGGCCAGTGCTCTTAGGCTGCTGCCTGGGGACAGGGCCATGCCCCCCTGGCTCAGAGGACAGGGTAGGGGACCAAACAGGCAGGAAGCTCTGGTTAGCTTTACCTCCTGCCCTCTTGAGGTCAGACTTGCCAAGCCATGGGGAAGCCTGAGTTACCCTCTTCCTCCCTGTTACCCTCTTCCTCCCTGGCTCCTTTTCCCCTGGGCTGCCATTTTGGTCCTCACACCTTTTCCAGCTGGTAAGGGCAGCCTGCATTCCTGGGCTCATGGCCCCTTCCTCAGCATCGAAGCCAGAAGTGGCAAGTCAAGACTTTCTTGCTGTGTGTTACTGAGACCCCGACCCTCCTGGCTCTCTCTTAACAGTTAAGGACTCTTGAGACGACACTGGCCCAGATGGCCCTGGATAATCTCGTTATCTCCACACCAGCTGACTAGCAACCTTGACTTCATCTGCACCCTTACTTCCTCCTTGCCATGTCACATAGCTTAGGTAGGGCACGAACATGTCTAGGGGAGCTGCTACTCTGATGCCCATAGTCACCCTTTGGGTTGGTGGGCCCTGTTGTTGGAATACCTGTAGGGTGACTCTTCTCAAACCATGCCACAGAAAACAGGCAAAGGCCTTCTTTTTCTCTCTTAGGAGAAAACTGATCAGGTGGCTTCCTAACATCAAACTTGCTAAGAAGTAAAAGTGGGCTTCCTGAGCCCTCTGACACATAGATGCAGGGGCAGATCAGTCCCTGATTGGTTCATCAGTACATCAGAAGGGTGATGGGGCCACCTGCCTCTGTAGGGATGTGGGCTTTGGGGAATTTGAGCTTGAGTTTCAGAAAAGCAGCCATTAGTGGCCAGCAGAAGCAGAGGCTGAAAAACGTCCTCAGGGAAGGGAAGCACAGAGGCCGAGAGGTGACAAGAACACAAGAAAGCAGAAGCTGGAAGAGAAACAGACCAGGGACTTCCTGAGGTTGGAGGCCTCACCTCTCTGGAAGCAGAAGAGCAGAGCAGAGAGAGTAGCTGAGCCTTGGGGACGGGACAACCTCAGTGAGTGTGGTGCACAATTCAGGCACCGCTGCTCACCCTCAGCCCCACCTGCTCATGCTGTGGTGACACCTGAGGGCTCTGTGTGGGCTTCCACCTGCTTGGGGACCACTTCTCACCTCTAGCTCTAGGGGTCTGGGAGGCCACTGTATGTGCTCCCTGGGGCTTCCCACACCATACTTGCACAGGGCAGCCAAGAACCAGTGTGGAGGATGGAAGCTTCACTGGGAATCCCCAACTACTGCAGGAAATATCCCCCCTTAGTCCCTTGGCAGACATTTCTGACATGATCCAACCTCCTACTCGATTCTGTTCTATGGGGCTCCCATGAACACTGGCTGCAGCCACTTCATAAGGCTCCATGCATGGTCTTCCCCCTTTCTGGAGCCCTCTCTGCTCTTTTCCTCCCTTCCATAGTCTCACCCCAAGAGAGATGACCTGCACAGAAATCCCTGTCTCTGCTTTGGAAGGAACCCAGATTAGCACAGACTTTGTCATGTTGGTGGCTCAGGCAGGGTGCACTCTGCAAAGGCACTGCCAGCCATGGGTCTGGAGCCATTGGGGGCTACTCCTATCAGCAAGGTGGCCCAAGCATATCACAGGGGAGACTGACAGAGGGAGGTTCTAGCTGCAGGTTCAGTCCCTGAGGCAGCCCCAAAAGTGTGAGTAATCTTCAGGATGAGGGGGCATCAGGACGCAGGATAAGGCATCTTGGAGATTGGGGAACTCCCTACACATCATATCTCCAAGAAAACCCAGTGAGGCCTCTTTGGGAGTGTCTGTCTGTCCAAGTCATGAGGAGAGAAATTCTGGAAGACCTGACCCATCCTGCGATGGTCTTAATCTTGATTGTCAACTCGACTGGGTTGAGAGACACCTAGGAGGTTGGTAAAGCATGACTCTAGGTGTGTCGGCACCTACAGGTGTAGCCCTGTGGCATCCGATCCCATCAGATCTCGGAAGCTAAACAGGGTCGGGCCTGGTTAGTACCTGGATGGGAGACCGCCTGGGAACACCAGATGCTGTAGGCTTGGGAGACGGACCTGGCAACCCCCTCCCAAAAATCAACCTGCCATTGAAAACCCTATGAACAGCAGAGAAGCACTGACAATAGTGTTTCCCCTGTTGTACAGAGGGTCGCTGTGAGTCGGATACCGACTCGACGGCATCTAACAACAACAACAGCAAGGTGTGTCGGCGAGGGTGTTTCCAGAGATGATTATTGGATCATGAGGAATCATGAGAGATGATTATTGGATCATAATTCACCAATCCATTGAATTGGATTAATTCAATTAATTATAAATTCATGGATTAATCCATGAATGAATCCATTGATGGATTAATCCATTGATAAATGGTGAATTAATCCATTGATAAATGGATTATGGAAATGGATAAATGGTGAATTAATCCATTGATAAATTCAAATTTTGAGTAGACTATTGGGAGGTTGTGGACCTATCCAAGGTGGAACCTGGTTGGATGACATAGGTCACCGTGAGCATGTCCATGAGGACTGTATCTTGCCATGACCGCTTCTTGTTACTGCTTCACTCTACTTCCTGGCCACCACAATATGAAGTGTCCCACCATGCTCTTCCCACCATCGTGGACTGAAACCAGGAGCTAAATAAATCTTTCTTAGCCCTGTGGCATCCGATCCCGTCAGATCTCAGAAGCTAAGCAGGGTCAGGCCTGGTTAGTACCTGGATGGGAGACTGCCTGGGAACACCAGAAGCTGTAGGCTTGGGAGAAGGACCTGGCAACCCCCTCCCCAAAATCAATCTTCCATTGAAAACCCTATGAACAGCAGACAAGCACTGACAATAGTGTTTCCCCTGTTGTACAGAGGGTCGCTATGAGTCGGATACTGACTCGATGGCACCTAACAGCAACAACAAGTTGTTTTGCTGAGGTTTTTTGTCACAGTGATGCAAAACACTAACATATGCCTCTACCATGCTGGCTCTATGTGAAGGCTGTGGCTGCTCCTACCTCCTGCCCTTCCATGCAAACGCTGACAATCTCCTCCCAGGACTGGGGACAGCTGCACAGTCCTGTATGCCCTGAAGGAGCTGGAACCCCAACCTTGAAGCTCATCACCATGGCTTAGCAATTGCACTCCCTAGCCATGAGCAAGTACGTGCTGCCTGGGATACTGTCCTTCACACACATTACTGAGACACACTCATTCTGGACCTGTTACACAGCTGGTATCTCACAACATTCCCTCCCCAGAGCTCACTAAGAGACCAGGGGCTGATCCTGATGGAAGGAGGAACATCAACAACCTGGATGAGACGCCAGGTGCGATGGCGCACGCCTGTAATCCCAGCGGCTCAGGAGGAGGAGGCAGGAGGATCGAAAGTTCAAGACCAGAGGCAGTCTGTGTAACTTAGTGAGACCCTGTCTCAAAAAGTTAAAAAAAAAAAAATGGGCTGGGGTTGCAGCTCAGTGGTCCAGCACTTGCAAAGCATGCAAGCGTGAGGCCCTGGGTTCAAACCCCAGTACGGGGGGAAAAAAAAAAAAAGAACCCCGGATGAGTACTGAGATACTGGACATGCCTGTAGGAGGTGGACCCTCAGTCACTTAGTTGTGTGACCTAAGGTGACTTACTGCCCCTCCCTTAGCCTCAGTCTCTCCATATGCAAAATGGGGTTGATGGTCTAGGGGTGTGGCCTAGTGGTGGTGCACTTGCCTAGCATGCATGATGCCCTGGGTTCAACCCCCTTGATGTTGTTAGGTGCCATCGAGTCAGTGTCCGACTCACAGAGACCCTACATACAAGAGACAAAACAGTATTGTCAGTGCTTCTCTACTCTTCATAGGGTTTTCAATAGGGTGGACTGATTTTTAGGATTGGGTTACCATGTCTTTCTCCCAAGCCTACAGCACCTGGTGTTGCCAGGCGGTCTCCTATCCAAGTACTAACCAGGCCCAATCCTGCTTAGCCTCTGAGATCTGACGGGATCGGATGCCACAGTGGTATAGCTGCGGGCTCAACCCCCTGCTACTGCAAAAACTAAAAATAGGAGGCTGATGATATGTATTTCACAGATGTGCTGTGAGTGTTAAATAAAACTACAGTTCTAGAAACCTGAAGCTGAGTTCTGTGAGATAGGGGATGATACACACTACCTTGTAGCTGTGTGTCATCATTGGTGGGAGAAGAGAGGTAAGAAACCCGCTGGCTCTTTCCATGGTTTACAGAGCATGCACCAGTTTGCACTCTGCATGGGTCGCATTCCAGGTGGAAGCGTCCCAGAGCTGGTGCCCAAGCCCCAGAGCTGCACATGCGCTCTCAAGACCTCACACGAGAGAATGAAAGGCCTTGAGCTGCCCTGACACTGCCCTTGAGAGCAAACGAGAATTTAATTAAATGAGCAAACACTGAGGAATGTGGTGAGATCGCAGAGTGACCCTGGGGGGTGGGGCGGGGAGGACAGCAGGGTCTGCAGCTGTGACTAGGTCTGGCCCTTGCACAGGGCCCATCCAGGCTCCATTTCTATGCTTTGCTGCATGGACTCAAGGGTGCTGCCTCCCCCTCCCTCTCCCCTCCCCAGGATGCAGAAAGCCCATTCTGAAAGTTTCCAACTGCCACAGTCACGGGACATTCAACTGGGGCCCAAGATAACAGTTATTGGGAGAATTATTCAGAGCCTGGGCTGGGATTTAGCTCAGTTGGTAGAGCACTGCTCTGCAGTCTCTGAGGTCCCAAGTTCGATTCCCAGCACCACAAAAACGGGAGAAAGATGTGGCAATCCACTCCCACAGCCATCCGGAAACAATCAGCTATTGAAAACCCTATTAGGGTCACTATGAGTCGGACACGACTCGACGGCACCTAACAACAACAACAACAACATTCATAGCCTGCTGGGGACTCACAACAGAGGCAGCGTTTGGACCAGAATGTCCACTCCCCTGGCTGCATATTGGCCCTTGGGGCCCAGAAGGCCTATCTTCCTGGTGATGCAGGAGGGCTGGGCACCAGCACCAGGAGCCTTGTGGGGATTTGGTGAGGGGGTCCCCAGAGACAACCACCCTGTGTTTAGTCGGCCCCCTGTAGGGGTCACACAGTGGCACCTTGGGTTGATAGGCTCTGGGCTGGATGGGGGCACACACACCCCAGGACTCCACAGCACACACATGTGGTCTTAGCATCTCTGGATCTGAAAGTGGATTTGAGAAAGACACAAGTACCAAAAGGGCTGTCCCACAACCTCTAGGAGGCTTCAGGAAGGCTGTTATTTCTTTATTGTGCTATCAATTTTTTTTACCTTTTGCTCTTTCCTCTCCGTCTTCCCAACATTCTTCTCCTTTCTTCTTCTTGTTTCTCCTTTCTCCATTTCAACCTTGCTCTTCTTTTTTTCCCTTCTCCCACTCCCTTCTTTTATTTCAGACAATTACTATTTTTACTTTTACCCTAAGTAGTTTTAAATTTTTATAGATTACATTATTGTTGCCTTTTTGTTCTGTGATCATTGTTGATGTAGTAGCTGATTTTAATTGATTTAACATGTATTTCTATATCTGGTTTGACCTGGTATTGCATCTGTCTCAGTGGTTTGTCTTCTCTCTGAGTGGTACTGAGGACTGGGCTGTCGAAAGAAAGTTGTTCACTAAGAAGATCCCAAAATGAAACTAGAAAAAATCTCCATTCCAGCACATACACAAATCACAAACAACACAAGAAACATGAAAAAGCATGACAACACGTCTCCTCCAAAGTATCATAACTCTTCAATTACTGAATCCAAAGATACTGAAGTGATTGATATGTTAGAAAAAGAATGCAAAAGTCTACCTGTAAAAATGATCAATGACTTCAAAGAGAATACAAACAAGCAAATGAATGAAGTAAGGAAATTTATTCAGGACCTAGATCAGAAAGTCACCAATGTCGAAGACGAAGTCAACAAAATGAATGAGAAATTCAGCAGTGAAATTAGAAAATATTGGAAATAAAGAACTCAATAAAACAAAAGAAAAACACAGTGGAAAACATCACCAATAGACTAGATGATGGAGAAGAAAGAATATCAGTTATGGAAGACAAGGTCAAAGAAATACTACATTCAGATATCAGTAAAGAAAAAAGTTCAGGAACATGACCACAATTTCCAAGAACTCTGGGATGTGATCAAGAGCTCAAACTTAAGAATCCAAGGGTTAGAGGAAGGAACTGAGATAAAAACTAAACACAGAGAAAAAATCTATTTAATAAAATTACAGGAGAAAATTTTTCCAAATCTGAGGAAAGAAATGGACTTTCCAAACAAAAGAGGAATGTAGGACTCAAATCCACATGATTAGAAAAGAACTTCTCCACAAGACATTATAGTTAAAATACCCAGACTACAGAACAAAGAGAAACTATTAATAGCTGCAAGAGAAAAGCGCCAGCTCACTTACAAAGGGAACCCCATGTAGTTACCCCAAATGCCAGAAAATTATGGAATGGCACATTTCAAGCCCTGAAAGTAAATAACTGCCAACCAAGAATATTATATCCAGCAAAGATTTTTTTTTAAATTGATAGATAAATACATTCTAAAATAAACACAAACTTAAGTAATTCATGACCACTAAGGCAGCACTGCAAAAGATACTTAAAGAAACCCTACACATAGAGGAAGAAGGAAAACAGACACAAACACAGGAGGTTACAAAATAATAAATCCCATGAGAAGAACACATATGCAAAAAGAGCTAAGAAAGAAGAATCTCCAACTTAGTAAAACAGCAAATATCTAATATAAGCAAGGGAGAAGGAAAAGAATAATTCATATGAGGATCAACTACAAAAACAACCACCAAATTATAGGAAACACCAAGCTCCTCTCAATAATAACCCTCAATGTAAATGGTGTTAATGTTCCAGTTAAAAGATGCAGACTTGCTGATTGGATTAAAATACAAGGCCCAACTACCTTTTGTCCCGGAAACACACCTTACTGGAAAGACATACACAGACTAAAAAGGGAAGGATTTAAAACAACTTCCCAAGCATGGCCTGCAGCTATAGCCCTGTGGTATCCGATCCCGTCAGATCTCGGAAGCTAAGCAGGGTCGGGCCTGGTTAGTACCTGGATGGGAGACCGCCTGGGAACACCCGAAGCTGTAGGCTGGGAGAAGGACCTGGCAACCCCCTCCCAAAAAAAATCAATCTGCCATTGAAAACCCTATGAACAGCAGAGAAGCACTGACAATAGTGTTTCCCCTGTTGTACAGAGGGTCGCTATGAGTCGGATACCGACTCGACGGCACCTAACAACAACAATCCCAAGCATGGGGAAGCCAAGAAAGAAAGAAAAGAAAAGGGGGGGGGGAGGAAAGAAGGAAGGAATGAAAAATGGAAGGAAGGAAGGAAGGAAAGAAGGAGGGTGGGAAGGGAAGAGAAAAGAAAAAAGAAAATATTGCTATAATGATATCAGACAAAGCAGACTTTAAGGCAAAATTAGTCAAAGGAGATAAAGACACTGTATGCAAAGTTAAAAAACTAAACATGAGATTTCAAAGGGCAGCTCAAGAAGACAAAATCAAATATGAAAATGACATATGCAAAGAGCTGGAGATAGAAGACCAAAAGGGAAGAACACACTCTGATTTTCTCAAGCTTCAAGAATTGAAGAAAAAAATCACATCTCAGGTGGCAATCATGAAGAATTCTACAGGGAAAATATTAAATGACACAGGAATTATCAAAAGAAGATGAAAGGAATATACAGAATCATTATACCAAAAATAATCGGTGACCAACCACTTCAAGGGGGCTGGGATTTAGCTCAGTTGGTAGAGCACCACTCTGCAGTCTCTGAGGTCCTGAGTTTGATTCCCGGCACCATAAAAGTGGGAGAAGGATGTGGCTAATCCACTCCTGAGGCAATCCTGAAAAATAAAACAGTCAGCTATGGAAAACCCTCTGAGGGTTGCTATGAGTTGGACACAACTCAATGGCACCTAACAACAATAACCACTTCAAGAGGTTACATGTGATTAGGAACCAATGGTACTGAAGGAAAAAGTGAAAGCTGCCTTTGAAGGAATTAGTGAAACAGAAGGCTCCAAGAATTGATGGAATACCAATTGAGATGTTTCAACAACTGATGCAGCACTGGATGTGCTTGCTTGTTTATGCCAAGATGTTTGGAAAACAGCTACCTGGCCAACTGACTGGAAGAGTTACACATTTGTGCCTATTCCCAAGAAAGGAGATCCAACTGAATATGAAAATTATCAAACAATATCATTAATATTACATGCAAGTCGCCTGTAATCCAGCGGCTCAGGAGGCAGAGGCAGGGGGATTGAAAGTTTGAGACCAGAGGTAGTCTGCATAACTTAGTGAGACCCTGTCTCAAAAAGGTTAAAAGAAAATAAAATGGGCTGGGGGTGCATTTCAGTGGTCCAGCATGCAAGCACAAGGCCCTGAGTTCAACTCCCAGTATCACACACACACACACACACACACACACACACACACACACACACACACACACTATATATATATACACATATATATATATACATATATATACATATATATATACACACACACATATATATGTATGTATGTATGTATCACATGCAAGTAAAAATTTTGTTAAAGACCATAAAAGCTACTGCAGAAGTATATAGACAGTGAACTGCCAGAAAATCAAGCTGGATTCAGAAGAGGATGTGGAACCAGGGACATCATTACTGATATCAGATAGATATTGGTTGAAAGCAGAGAATACCAGAAAGATGTCTGTCTATGCTTTATTGACTATGCAAAGACATTGTGTGGATCACAACAAATTATGGATGACATTGTGAAGAATGGGAATGCCAGAGCATTTAATTGCACTCATGAGGAATCTATACATGGACAAGAAGGCACTCGTTCAAACACAAGGAAACACTGCTTGGTTTAAAGTCAGGAAAGATGCGCATCCTTTCACCATACCTCTTCAATCTCTACCCTGAGCAAATAATTTGAGAAGCTGGACTTTATGAAGAGGAATGTGGCATCAGGATTGGAGGAGGACTCATTAACAACCTGCAGTATGCAGACAACACAACCCTGGTTGCTGAAACTGAAGATTTGAACAATTTACTGATAAAGATCAGAGAACACAGCCTTCAGTATGGATTGTGCCTCAGCATCAATAAAACAAAAATCCTTACAACTGGATCAGCAAGCAATTTCATGATAAATAGAGAAAAGATTGAGGTTGTCCAAGATTTGCTTTATTTGGTTCTATAATCAACACCCACAGAAGCAGCACAATTCACAATAGCCAAGATGTGGAATCAGCCTAGTTTTCTATGAACAAATGAATAAAGAAGATGTGGTATATATGCACTATGAAATAGTACTCAGTCATAAAGAAGAATGAAGCTATGTCATTTGCAGATAAATGGATGAAACTGGAAGTCATCGTGTTAAGTGAAATAAGCCAGATTCAGAAAGAGAAATACCACATGTTCTCTTACACATGTGGAAGCTAGATTGGAAAACAAAACAAAATATATGACTTGGAAGTAAAAAGGGGACTACCTGGAGTGGGGGAGAGGAAAAATGGAAGGAGGAGGCAGAAACGATGTCAGGGTAAAGAGGGGTGAGTAAGAGCAAAATATATACCTGCATGAAACCCATTATATTGTACACTAATTAAAAATTTTTAAAGTAAATTTTAAAAATTACCAGTCTAGGGTATTTTTATAGCCACAGGAAATGGACTAAGACATTCATCTACTCAACAATAAAAAGTAATAAAAATTGATACACACAATATAAATGGATTTTGAAAGGTCGAGTAAAAAACACAAGCAAAAGAGCATATATACTATGATGCCATTTTTGTGAAACTCTGAATAATAAAGATGCATCTATAGGGCCAGAAGGTGAAGAAGGGAGGGGGATAGAGAGGTGGGACTTCTAAGGGGTCTATTGCTATTTTGATTCTTGTGATCGTTTCAAGGGTGTATGTACATGCAAATATTTACCAAAATATGCACTTTAAAGACGTGCAATTGAATGTATGTCAATTACATCTCAATAAATCTGCTCAAAATGTCATAATACAGAGTTAAACTTTCAGTGAGACATGGTGGCACATGCCTGTAATCCCAGAAACTTGGGAGGTGGAAGCAAGAGGAGCTGAAGTTCCAGGCCAGTGGCAGCCTGCATAACTTAGAGGGACCCTGTCTTGGAATAAAAAGTAAAAAAAAATGGGCTAGGAATGCAGCTCAGTGGTAGAGCTCTTGCAAAGTATGCATGAAGCCCTGATTTCAGCACTCCCAATACTGAAAAAAAAAACAAAGTTAAAAGTTCGAAGAAAAAGAAGAATTGGAAGATTCTATCAAAGAGAGTTTCGGGAAGAGGTAGGAAGATGCACAAGAAAGGAAAGAGAAGGGGAAGAAGAGGAATAAAAACAATTCTCAGAGACTCAATCCAGCTATTCCAATATCTGAGCAATAGAAGTGCCGTAAAAAGAAATTAACGAGAACTTGTCAAAGAAATAATAACAGTGACCTTATTTGGGAAAAGAGTCTTTTAGATGTGAGTAAGGATTTCGAGATGAGATCATTCTAGATTTTCAGAGTGGACCCTGTGTTCCATCACGATTGTCCTCATAGTGCAAGGAACACAGAGGGACGTTGGGCACACAGGGGAAGAAGGCCATGCCAAGGAGGCAGGCACAGGAGTGATAGGGACGTAAGCCAAGCAGCACCAAGGAATGCGGGCAGCCACCAGAGGCTGGGTGGAGCCCAGGAGTCACTGAGCCTCTCTGAATTCACGCTGTGGGAAGAGGTCCAGGCACAGGGTAGGGCGGGAGCCTCCGCTTCCCCGGGGCCTCCTGGCAATGGTGTGGGGAGCAGCTCAGGGGGCAGTTCTAGGCTGGGCAGAGGTGTGCTGACCTGCCCCTGGCAGGGACTACATCCGGGTCAGTTCTGACACTGTCCCTGTAGACAGACGAATACAGGGCCTGGAGAGTTCAGAGAAGTTCCTTTCAACTGAGCAATGCGTGGGGGATGGATGTGGCACTGAGCCTTCCTAGGAGCTGGACTTGCAAGGAGCAAGGATGTGCAGACAGCGCATGCGCAGGCTCGGGCCCTGGCCGCGGAAGAGAACCTTGACTTGGGCGTGCAACGTCCGAAGGGGTGGCGCATGCGTGTTTCTTCTTGTCGCCGCCTCTGCGTCTCTGAATCCCCTTCTTGAGCTCAGGGGACATCCACCCAACAACTCTTGGAGGGTGTTCCATGCTTTCTCAGCCTCGCTTTCACTTGGGGTGTACCCAGTGACCAGGATCCCCCAGTTGGACATGAACCGGAAGCCAACGGTGGGGAGAGGGAGCCCCCGGGGAACCTCTCCAAGGAGGGCGCAGCAGCTTAAGCCAAGTCCCCAGGGCCTCGCGGGGAGCGTGGTTTGCAATGCCACACCTGTGCCTGTCAGCAGTGGCATCCACCACGGCAGCAGTTGCGTGTGCACGGGGACAGCTCCCAGGTGGCCTCGGGGTACCCCTTGGCATGGTCCCCAAGCGAACCCTCTAGTGCACCCCTGCCCCACCCAGGCCATGAGGCTGTGGGCATCTGCCGAGATGCCCAGAGCAGGTTGCCACCGTTCACCCCTCTGCATTCTGCATGTGCAGGACAGGGAGAGAACGCTGGTGTTTATTCAGTCAGAGCTGCTCAGTACACATTCCCCTGTGCCAGGCACCATGTCAAACCTCAATAATATGACATCGCTCACTTTTGCTTTCACTATTCTTGATAGGTGCATTGAGTCAGTGCTGGCTTATAGCAACCCTGTGTACAACAGAAAAAAACACTCCCCGATCCTATGCCAGGCACATGATCTTTTTTATGTTTAGTTCCATTGTTGCAGCCACTGTGTCAACCCATCCAGTTGAAAGTCTTCCTTGTTTTCATTGACCTGCCACTCTGCCAAACATGATGTTCTTCTCCAGGGACTGGTGCCTCCTGACTACATGGTCAAAATATGTAAGACACAGTCTAGCCATCCTTGCTTCCAAGGAGCACTCTGGTTGCAAATCTGTTGATTATTTTGGCATTCCATAGTATATTCAATGTCAGTTTCCAGCACCATAATTCAAAAGCATCAATTCTTCTCCTGTCTCCCTTATTCAATGTCCAGCTTTCACAAGCATGTGATACAACTGAAAGTGCCATAGCATAAGCCAGGCGCATCTTCATCTTCTATGTGATATCTTTATTTTTCAACACTTTAAAGAGGTCTTTTGCAACAGCTTTCCCCCATGCAATACATCTTTTGATTCTTGACTGCTGCTTCTATGGGTGTTGATTGTAGAATCAAGTAAAGCAAAATCTTGGACAACCTCAATCTTTTCTCCATTTATCATGAAGTTGCTTACTGACCCACTTATAAGGATTTTTGTTTTGTTGATGTTGAGGCACAATCCATACTGAAGGCTGTGTTCTTTGCTTCATCAGTAAATGATTCAAATCCTCTTCACATTCAGCACGCAGAGTTATGTCATCTGCATAACTCAGGTCATTAATAAGTCTTCCTCCAATCCTGACGCCACATTCTTCCATTAGATTGCTCAAAATGTCCACAGATAAACCCTGGACTCAAAAATTCACTCCCCTGGGGAAGGAAAAGGTCACCTTCTCACTTTCTGAATCATTCTGGCCTGGGAAGAGCGCCTAGCTCAGTGCCCGGAAGAGCTGTGGCCACCACCCATGTGGCCTCTGCTGTGGGGTGGGGGGTAGCTATTTCTGGCAACAGAAAGCCCTAGATCCGGCTCCCACCTCGGCCTCCTCACTGTTTGCGAAGGCGTTTTAGGAAGGTCATGTGTGTTTATGGGGCAGAGTCAACAGGATGTGTGTGCTCAGTGCTATCACTGTGAGGCCAGGCTGGGTCCTCCCTCTGCCCCGGAGCACCCCTCCCCCACATCTCCCAGGATGGCCGCTTTCATCACGCACAACCAATCTTGAGAACCCCCCAGTGGGGCCTGAGGGGGATATGGCCACCCATGAGGAAGGGCTGGGTGGCCTGGGACTGTCCTCCTGCATCCCAACCTCTCTAGTTGACACCAAGGGGGCTTCCGTCTTGTGGTGACTCTCCCCCTCACCAGCCTCTCTGAGGACTATGCCCAGTGGAGGGCCCTGTGCCTGGGACCATCACCCCTGAGCTTCGTCCCCCAACAGCCTCTCTGAGAAGCCTCTCTTGGAGGATGCCACCTGGCTCTGTGGGGTTGAGGTGCCCTTTGCCCTCTACCTCCCTCTCACCCTGGGCTGGTGCCTGCCCTTATACACAGTGGAACTGACCATGCTATCACAGCTCAGCTCTCAGGGCTATTAGGAGGAGGGTGCAAGAGGGACGGGACCTGTGTGTGTGTGGGGGGGGGGGGGTTCATTGCAAGAGCGAAAGAACAGGGCATGGCCTAGGTGGGTGCCCAGGAGACAGACAGACAGGAGATGGGTGAGAACGCAGCAGAGGTGACAAGGGGCACACGACCCTATGGGGACGTGGATCAGAAACTTTCTGTACTTATCTGGTGCTCACGGAGCACCTGTAAGCATCTGCCTGCAGGTAGGCAGAGGCCACCAACACAGCCCCTGTCCCCAGGGCCGCCAGCTCACGGCAGACACGGGCCAGCAAGCACCCAGAGGCACCATTCTTCTCAGCGGGCGCCCGGAGCGGAGCCCCTTGGAAAAGCAGAGTAAGGACGGAGTGGAGAGATGGTGACGTGGCTTTGTGAGGCCAAGCCACCGAGGCTGCCCCTACGAGACATGTCAGCCTTGGTAGTGCAGACAGGAGGAGACAGTCCCGGCGGTGGGCACAAGCAGTGCCCACGTGCTGCGGTGGTGCAAGGTCTGGAGAGCGCAGCAAGGGGCAGAAAGGTGGCCAGGGGCCCAACAGGCTGACAGCACAGGACAGCGGGGTTCAGGCTTGAATCTCAGTGCAGGGGAAGCCAGCGGATGATGATTTTTCTGCTTGAAAATCCCCCTGGACAGAAAAAGCGATCCATAGCTGCCACGCGGGAGGACCTCACTACAAAGGGCCCACGCAAGGCCCCGCCCAGGGCAGCTGAAGGTTGCCTTCGGCACCTGCCTGGTGGCGCCAAGATTCTCCATTTGTCAAAACCACAGAACTGGAAACGACAAAGCGTCAACTATACCGCATGCTACTTTTAAGGGTTTTTTTTTTTTGTTTTTGTTTTTTTTGTTTTTTTTCTTAAAATGATCTCTCCAGCAGCTGTGTGGAGGGTGAAAGGAGAAGTGGAAAGGGAAGGCGGGGAAGTGGGAGACCAGCAGAGGCTCACAACGTGACCGTGCGTGAGAATGGCTGAGTCCACGTAGCGGTAACGGTGGGGCCAGGCGCTCAATTTGCTGACCACCGTGAGCCTCAGTGTCCTCATGGGGAGCACGGGCAGCGATCCGCACCTGGGGGCTGCCCATATGGAGGTGACACCTGCCGCCTGCCAGGGCTTGGCTGGAGCAAGGTGCTCGGCACTTCTGCACTGCGGTGGAGGCAGAAACTGTCCTCGGGGGACCTGCAGAGGAGCTGCCCGGCCAGGGAGCAGGGTCGGGGCTGCAGCTGCCCAGGCCACGTTTCGAAAGCAGACCTGAAGACTCGCAAGACGGAGGCAAGAGCATCGCAAGTTCAAGGCCAGAGGCTGCCTGCGCAATTTAGTGAGAAAAAATCCAAAAGGAGCTAGGAGAGGCGCTCAGTGGTAGATCGCTCGCAAAATGTGCGCGAGGTCCTGGGTGCAATCCCCCAGTACCAGAAAGAAAGAAAAGAAGGAAGGAAGGAAGGAAGGAAGGAAGGAAGGAAGGAAAGAAGGAAGAAAAAAAGAAAAAAGGCAAACAGACCTGAAGGTGGACTGAAGGGGAATCGCTCAAGAGTGAAGGGCAATGGGTGGAGGCCCCCAGCCTGGGGACCCAGTGACGTCACCCCCTGCAGAGGAATGTGGCCCAGAATGTTGTGTATTGAGAGTGTTTCTCTCCCAGGGAGGCCAGAGCATTGGGCTAAACCAGGATCTCCCTGGAGCGCAGGCTGCAAGAGCAGGAATGGGAGGCAGGTGGCTCCAGGAAAGCCCTGCGTGCCCCAGAAGGTGCAGACCGGGTCTGAGTCGCCCTCTGGGAGCAGGGCAGAGCAGCAGCCAGCAGGGCCGGAAACCTGCCCCACTGTGGCCACTCATGGACAGCTATGGGCAGGTGATTCAACCTCTCTGGCTTGGCCAAAGGCCAGGGAGCAGCGAATGGGAAAGTACCTCGGGGAACCACAAGACACCCCACCACGCAAGGCTTCTGTGGCGATGGAGGAAGGACTGGTATATTGAGTGGGTGACACCTCACTGTCCCCTGGATCAAAGTGTCCTTCCAGAACCAGGGGTCTGTTTTTACACCCGTGAAGGCTGAGCAAGAGAGAAAGGGGGCATTGCCGATGCTGCCCTGCAGAAAACAGGCTGTCCACTGCTCACAAAGTTAAGCAGAGAGCTACCACGCATCCCAGGAAGCCCCTTCTTGTATTCCCGAAAGAAGTGAGGCAGAAACTCAAACAAAAACCACCTCATGATGTTCAAAACAGCATTATTCACTACAGTCAAAAGGAGTTAGCAGCCAGGAAGCCTGACAGCTGGTGAGTGGGTAAACACAGGGGGTGTCCACACATAGGAGGAATCTAGGAAAATTGTTGTTGTTGTTGTTAGGTGCCGTCAAATCGGTATCAACTCATAGTGACCCTGTGTACAACAGGCAAAACACTATTGTCAGTGCTTCTCTGCTATTCATAGGGTTTTCAATGGCGGGTTGATTTTTGGGAGGGGGTTGCTGGGTCCATCTCCCAAGCCTACAGCACCTGGTGTTCCCAGGCAGTCTCCCATCCAAATACTAACCAGGCCCAACCCTGCTTAGCTTCCAAGATCTAACAGGATCGGATGCCACAGGGCTATGGCTGTAGGCCTAGGAAAAATTAGACACCATCAAAAGTGAAATGGAGCACATAAACATCGACATTCTAGACATAAGTGAGCGTTACAACGGACTAGTGTTGGCCATTTTGAATAAAATAATCATATGGTCTACTACGCTAGGAGTGACAGATTAAAGAGAAATGGGGTTGCATTCATCATCAAAAGAGACATCCCAAGACCTGTCCTGAAACACAATGCTGTCAGTGATAGAATAATATCCATACACCTATGAGGAAGACCCGTTAGTATGACTATTATTCAAGTTTAGGCACCCACTACTAAGGCCATAAATAAAGAAAGAAAAGACTTTTATCAGCCTCTACAGTCTGAAAATGATGGAACATGCAATCAGGATGCACTGATAGTTACTGGTGACTGGAACGCAAAAGTTGAAAACAAAGAATACTCAAGAGTGGGAAAATATGGCATTGGGGACAGAAACGATGCTGGAGATCACATGATAGAATTTTGTCAGACCAACAAACTTTTCATTGCAAATACATTTTTCACCAACATATATCATAACTGTATACATGGAATACACCAGATGTAACTGACAGGAACAAAATTGACTACATTTGCAGAAAGAGAGAATGGAAAAGCTCAATAGCAAAAGTCAGAACAAGACCAGGTGCTGACTGTGGGTCAGGCCATCAACTGTTCATATGCAGGTTCGAACTGAAACTGAAGAAAATTAGAACAAGTATATGAGAGCCAAGGTATGACCTTGAGTATATCCCACCTGAGTTCAGAGACCATCTCAATAACAGATTTGATATGTTAGACACTGATAATTGAAGACCAGAAGAGATGTGGCATGAAATCAAAGACATCATTCATGAGGAAAGCCAAAGGTTATTAAAAAGACAGGTAAAAAAAGACAAAATTTCATGTGAAAAGGTACTCTGAAACTTGCCCTTAAATGTCAAGCAACTAAAGCAAAAGGAAGACATGATGAAGTTAAAGAAGTAACAGAAGATTTCAATGGGCAGCTCAAGAAGACAAAATCACATATTATAATGACATATGCAAAGAGCTGGAGATAGAAAGCCAAAAGGGAATAACACACTCAATTTTTCTCAGGTTTAAAGAATTGAAGAATAAAATTTGGGCTTTGAGTGGCAATACTGAAGGATTCTATAAGGAAAATATTAAGCAATGCAGGAAACATCAAAAGAAAATGGAAGGAATACACAGAGTCATTATACCAAAAAGAACTGGTGTATGACCAAGCATTTCAAGACGCTGTATATGATCAGGAACCAATGGTACTGAAAGATGAAGTGGAAACTGCCTTGGAGGAACTGGCAAAACACAAGGCTCCAGGAATTGATGGAATACCAATGGAGGTGTTTCAACAAACAGATGCAGTATTGGAGGCACTCACTTGCTCATGCCAAGAGATTTGGAAAACAACTACCTGGCCAACTGACTGGAAGAGATCCATATTTGTGCCTATTTCCAAGAAAGGGGATCCAACTGAATGCATAAATTATCAAACAATATCATTAATATCTCACACAAGTAAAACTTTGGTAAAGATCTTTCAAAAGTGACTGCCAGAAAATCAAGCTGGATTCAGAAAAGGGCATGGAACCAGAGACCTCACTGCTGATGTCAGATGGATATTAGTTGAAAGTAGAGAATACCAGAAAGATGTCTATGTTTTATTGACTGTGCAAAGGTACTTAAGTGTGTGTATGGACCACAACAAATTATGGATAACATTGTGAGGAATGGGAATACCAGAGCACTTAGTTGTACTCATGAGAAATCTGTACATGGACTAGGAGACAGTCATACTAACAGAACAAAGAAACACTGCCTGGTTTAAAGTCTGGAAAGGTGTACATCAGGACTGGGTCTTTCACTGTGCTTCACCAATCTCTATGCTGAGCAAAAAATCTGAGAACTGGACTTTATGAAGAAGAATGTGGCATCAGGATTGGAGGAAGACTCATTAACAACCTGCATTATGCAGATGACACAATTTTGGTTTCTGAAAGTGAAGAGGATTGAAACATTTACTGATGAAGATCAAAGAACATAGACTTCAGCATGGATGGCACCTCAACATCAAGAAAACAAAAATTCTTACAACTGGGTCAACAAGCAACTTCACAATAAATGGAGAAAAGATTGAAGTTGTCCAAGATTTTGGTTTACTTGGTTCTATAATCAACACCCATAGAAACAGCAATCAAGAAAATGAAATTTCATTGCAGTAGGAAAAGCTATTGCAAAAGACCTCTTTAAAGTATTGAAAAGTAAAGATGTCACGTTGAAGACAAAGGTTCACCTGACTCATGCCATAGATATTTTCAGTTTCATCATACTCTTATGAAAGCTGGACACTGAATAAGGGAAACAGGAAAAGAATTGATGCTTTTGAATTATGGTGCTAGAGACAAATATCGAATATACCACGGACTACCAAAAGAACCAACAGATCTGTCATAAATAAGGGAAACCAGGGTGCTCCTTGGAAGCAAGGATGGCTGGATTATGTCTCACGTATTTTGGGCATGTTTTCAGGAGGGACCAATCCGTGGAGAAGGACATCATGTTTGGCAGAGTGACAGGTCAGTGAAAAAAAGGAAGACCCTCAATTAAATGGATTGACACAGTGGACTTAACCATAATAAAAAATGGACTTAACCATAATAAAAAAAAGATCGTGAGCATGGCCCAGTGTCCAGGAGTGTTTCATTCTGTTGTTCATAGGGTCACTATGAGTCAGACCGAACTCAATGGCACCTAACAACAACAACAACATCCACAAGGTGGAATATTACTCAGCTGTAAAAAAATTTTAATATTGGTATACCCTGCAACTCCCTCACAGCTATATTATGAAATGAAAGAAACCAAGCCCAAAACTCACTGACTGGATGGTTTCATACACACAGAAAGCAGATTGGTGGCCAGGACTTGAGGGGAGAGGGTGCAGTGGAGAACAAAGTTCCATTGGGCCAGACACCTGGGCAGGTGAAGGGGCCAAGTGGTAGACAGATGGGACAAGTGGATACAGCCAGTCCACAGGAGGCTTCTGCCAGAGCCAAGCCATCCCCACTGTGTCTCCCCTGGGCCCATTGTGACACATCCGGTGGCCGGCAGGATGAAACTCAAATGTGGAATAGAGAGGGCACATGTTGTTGTTGTTGTTGTTGTTGTTGTTGTTGTTGTTAGGTGCCGTCAAGTTGGTATCTGACTCATAGCAACCCTCATAGGGTTTTCAATGGCTGACTGTTTTTCGGGATTGCTTTGGGAGTGGATTGCCAGGTCCTTCTCCCATTTTTGCAGTGCTGGGAATTGAACTCGGGACCTCAGAGACTGCAGCACAGCGCTCTACCAACTGAGCTAAATCCCAGAGAGAGGGCACATGAAGAAGGGCAATTCTAGGTCCTTCCAGCTCCCGCTCCTTCTCATCCCCTAGCATTTCAGCCAATTCCCTCTGCCTCCCCTGCCCCAGGCCCCTGACTCCTTTGAGGAGAAGCCCCTGGAAGCTCTTGCCCAAGCCCAGCTCCACTGTGAACTTGAGGAGCCCCCTGTCCGGAGCCTCAGTTTCCTGATGAAGCCTGGGGGGCTTATGAGCACCAAGCCAGTGGGCCAGACAGCTGGCTGCTGGGGCTGGGCCGTGGTGAGGATCCCAAGCTCACGGAGAGGCACAAGGACCCAGCGGAGCAGCCGTCTGGAATTCCTGCTCAGCAGTCAGGCCCAAGAAGAGAGGGCCAGGGATGCCAGGAAGCAGCTCGGCTCCTCACTCCCCAGGATTTCCCAGCCTGGGGAAGCCCGCAGCCAATGCCCCAGCGCCAGGAAGCCGGAACTGCCTCTCCCCACCTCCTGACCACAGCTACCGGGTGCCAAGAACAGAGTTGGGAAGCACAGCCAGGCAGACATCAGCTGAGGAAAACGTCCCACCAAATGTGGGACGATTGATGCCCTGCCACTCCTAATAGGACCCTCCTCCCCGCAGCAGGATGGACAAGGCAGACAGTGTGGACAGGCCTCCACACCTCCCCTTCACCTCCCACTCAGGTTCTTCTTGGTGTAGCTAAGGAGTCAGACGTGGGCTCAAATCTCAGCCCGGCAGATGGAGTCTGCAAGACTTAGACCAAGGCACATGGCCTCTCTGAGCTTCAGTTTCCTCATCTGTAACATGGGGCTGATGGCTGGAAACTGCCTCCTGCGTTGGGGAAAAATGAGTGGGATAAGCTCCTCGTGTGCTTAGAGGGCCTGGCAGGGACAGCCCAGGGGACAGTGCTGGGAATGAGCCCAGTCTGCGCTCCACGATGCCCCAGCAGGGGTAGCAGGGACCGTTGTTGGGGAGACCAGAGGCCGGGAGAGCCAGAGGGAGCACAGAGTCCGCATGTTGGCTGGGCTGGGCCAAGGCAGTGCTGGTGTCCACAGTGGTTCTTAGGTGTGGCACCAAAGCAAGACTACAGGCTCCGCAAGTGTTTCACTCTGAAGCCAAATCAGTGCTCACCTCCTGACTTGCCTTCCAGTTTCCCAACAGGTCTGTCTGAGACACATGTAACCGGTCAGTCTTTCACTGGGCAATGAATAATTAAAAGTAGGTGGGGTGGCTTTCTGGCATTCTAAATGAAAACGCAACCCTCTCTTGGAGGCTAATGGATAACGGCCTTCCTGGGAGGTCTTAAGATCTCTGCCTCACACACAGACATGTAGAGAGAATGTTCTAGAATATTATGATGGAGAGGTGAAGTTTTTTTTCCCCTTTATTGGTCCACGTTGGTGAGGTACAGAGTAACTAACACAGCTTTGGCTTTTTCCATTATGCATCTATGACATCACTTTTGGTTACACTTTTATCAACCTACAAGGTGTATGGAACCTTCTGACTATGATGTAGTAAAACTCATGTGCATATTTGGGGTTGTTGTTGTTGTTGTTAGGTGCTGTCGAGTCGGTATCCAACTCATAGCGACCCTCATAGGGTTTTCAATGGCTGACTGTTTCGGGATTGCCTTGGGAGTGGATTGCCCGGTCCTTCTCCCATTTTTGTGGTGCTGGGAATTGAACTAGGGACCTCAGAGACTGTAGCACAGTGCTTTACCAACTGGGCTAAATCCCAGCCCTAATTAAATATGTTGTTGTTGTTGTTGTTGTTAGGTGCCGTCGAGTCGGTATCCGACTCATAGCGACCCTTATAGGGTTTTCAATGGCTGACTGCTTCGGGATTGCCTTGGGAGTGGATTGCCAGGTCCTTTTCCCATTTTTGCGGTGCTGGGAATTGAACTCAGGACCTCAGAGACTGCAGCGCAGTGCTCTACCAACTGAGCTAAATCCCAGCCCATATTTGGGTTATGTTCCCCCTATTTTTCCCATGTACTCATGAGAGGTGAACATTTATAAACAAACATGCACATACAGGTCGACAGCCTGCTTTGCATTGCTCTGCTTTTTTTTTTTTTTTTTTTTTTTTTTTGGTCTTTTCTCCTCCCCAATGAGGAGGACTCGGAGGCTTTTCCCCATGGCCTGGGTTGTGCCTTTATTTCACGCACAGTGAAATAATCCGGAACAGGCAGGGATATGGGGAGGTGGATGGAGGAATGGGCAGATAGAAATGCTGATGAATGAAAGCGAGGACAGCCTACTATGTGCGGGTGATAAACACCAGTAAGGCTCCCTGCCTTGTGGGTTTCTCAGCCCGGTGAGAAAGATGCCAGGACCGTGGTAGGAGACCCTCAGGTTATTGAATGCAGACGAGACAGGGTCCCTCACCAAGGGCTTCAGGAGAAGCCCTGAGCAGCCTCCTGGGGGAAGAGCAGCGGTTACCAAGCCGGGGCTTTGCAGACAGAGATGGCAACATGGGCAGAGAGCCAGAGTCAAGTGCGATCTGCAGCATTTGGGAGCCTGAGGGGTCATGGGGGTTGAAGTACAGCTGGCTGGATGCGGCTAGAGTGGGCTGTACTGGCCAAGGGTGAGAGGTGGGCGGGGCAGGATCCCAGCCTGCCGTGGGGAGGCTGCTGGGGTCCACCAGGATCAAGTGGACCGTCCCTCAGTCCTCCCTGAGTGCAGTAGGTACCTGGAAGCCGGAGCTCCGGCAGGGCCGAGTCTCCCCCTGCAGACCCCAAACAAGCAGGCCACGTGGGGAGGGGTCCGAGGGCCACAGCAGCATGGACTTTGTAGGAAGGTTTTAGCCACGCTTTCTCAGCAAAAATGGCCTGCCAAGGACATGCTGATCCAGACAGAAAGAAGTGAGATTTGGTACTACTGAGTCCCCAGGAGCACTTTGAAATGACTCCCCGGCCTGGCTGTGCCCACAGGCAGGGGACTGGCGGGTGTGTTCATTCTCTCACCTCTGCCTGACCGGGCACTGCCTGGCAGTGTGAGTAGCTGATAGATGAAGGGGTGAGTAGACGGGTGTGTGGATGGATGGAAGAAAAGAAGTGAGGGAGGAGGAAGGAAGGAAGGAAGGAAGGAAGGAAGGAAGGAAGGAAGGGAAGAAGGAAGGAAGAAAGGAAGGAGGGAAAGAAGGAAGGAAGGAAGGGAGGGAGGGAGGAAGGGAAGAAGGAAGGAAGGAAGGAAGGAAGGAAAGAAGGAAGGAAGGGAGGGAGGAAGGGAGGAAGGGAAGAAGGAAGGAAGAAAGGAAGGAAGGAAAGAAGGAAGGAAGGAAGAGAGGGAGGGAGGAAGGGAAGAAAAAAGGAAAGAAGGAAGGAAGGAAGGGAGGGAGATTCTGTCCAATCTGGAAGAGCCTTCCAAAGGTCTCCGAGGCAGACCCCTTCCACCAGAGACGCCCTCGGTGACTGATGACGGCTGCACCCCCTGCCCAGGAGCGCATGCTCAGCACACTGCATCAATTTCAGAAGCCTCACAGGCTCGGGGCATACTGCCCCCACCCTCCACCTCCCCTGGGCAGTCCAGAAACTCCAGGCCAGGGCCCAGATGAGACGGAGGGGGCAGCCAGGACAGGAGGGCCTTGGCTCCAGGTCACAGCCAGGGTTAGATCCAAGAGGACCCCACAGGCCTTTCTGGGACTCCATTTCCCCATCTGCATGATGACAGGATTGGACTTGCTCACCACGTTGAAGACTTGGCTCAGGGAAGTTCAGGAGAAGGGGCTGCCATGGGTGGGATCCGGCCCAGCCCACTGGCACCTGCTGTCCTTCACAAGGAAGGGTTTTAAGACCCCAAAAAAAGTCACCCTGCAGTTTCCAGTTCCTCAGCCTCTGGACAGTGGGGGATGTGGATCGTTAGTCCTCAGAGTGTGGAAATGGGAAGAAACTGCCTCTGAGTCTCTCGGAAGAAATGCCTGCGTCTCACAGGGCAAACGCAGCACGCCCGGGCTGAGGATGGGCAGGGAGGTGTAGCTGTTCTCTGAGACATTTGCAAGCTTTTGCCTCGGGCACCCTTGGCAGGTGTCCATAGCATGAAAACCACTTCCAAACTCCCCCTGCCCGCCTGGCTGCCTCCCGATTACACCTTCTGTGTCCATGCCCGCTGTTTACACCTAAAACTCAGACCCGAGGCAATCGCCCTGGGAAAACAAATAACGGTGAGCAATGTTGTGAAACACACTCAGCACGTGGCGTCCACAGCCCCCCTTTGCCACTCCGGGCTCTCCTGGGCAGCAGTCTACACAACAGAGCATTTCTGGGCACATGTGGAAACCTGCCTGGGCTTCATAGAATCCCCGCCGCCAAAGGCAGGCGGCGCTCAGAGGGCAACAGTTGCCATCCCCGCCCGCCAGGTCTCTTGCAGCCCAGGTTCCAGAAGCTGCCGCCAGCCTGGCTGCAGCGGAACAGGAGCTGGGAGCTGGGCTGGAGGTGGAGGGAGGAAGTACCCAGGAGGGCGATGACATCACCGCCCGGCCCTTGAAAGATGAGCTGTTCCCGGCCACTCCAGCTCCCCCGCAGGAGACTCCGGAGGGGTGGAGACAGCAGGCAGACGGGATCCCAGGGAGCCTGGAAGTGCTGTGCGGCTCGCTCCACACACGGTGAGTGCCGAGCCCGGGCTGGTCCAGCGCCTCGCCTTGGCCTTCGCAGGGCTGAGGGCCTGGCTTCAAGCGTCCGGTCCTGGGGAGTTTGGGGGAAGTGCTGGGCCTTCCCTAGGTCTGACAAGTGATTTGGAAGAAGGCTTCTGGGCAGAAGGCATTGCCTTGCTTGGCCCAGCTCTGTCTGCTCCCTGGAGTACTGAGAGCGCCAAGGCGTGATTTGATTGTTGTAGACACTGGGTGGACACCGCCGTCCACACTGAGAAGTGAAGGTGGGGCGGCAGGGGCGGGCGCACGTGGGGTTTCGACTCAGAATCTGGCCTTTCACTCATGCCGTGCCCTGGTTGGTTGTGTGTGGCCCTGGATCGGGGTCATAACCTCTCTGAGCCTAGGTTTCTCTGTCCGCCGGTGCCCTGCTCACCCACTCCCTGGGGACAGGAACTCAGAGAGAGGAGTGTCCGTGCTGGCTGACAGGCGGAGAGGAGGTCAGGGGTGGTGGCTTCATGTTGGACAGCCTTGGGGTCCCTCCTGTTGCGATCCTCCTTCTGGGCAGAGGACAGCACAGTGGTTCTGAGTGGGCTTTGCCGCCTGCCTGAGTTCTAGTCCCTTCTCTACTCTGCTCCTACCCTGCCGGTGACATTGTTGGACAAAGTATTTTGTCCCAGGTCCTGCACCACCGAGAAGACCTAGAGGTTCCCCTTTTGCAAAGATAGAAGTGAGCCCTGGCTGTGAGGGGCCATGTGGGTAGATGGTGCTCCGTAAGCCCTAAACCATAGCTGTTAGCATGCTGCTGAGGGCGGGAGGCCCCGCAGCCCGAGCGGGGTGGGTGGGGGGGGGGGCAGTGCTCTGGGCAGGTCAGAAGGCGCCTCCCTGAGTCACGCGCTGCCTGGGCTCCCACAGGAAGCGGGAGCTCTGGCCCAGGTGTGGTGCACTGGGGGGCTGCCACCCTCAGTGAGGGTGGGGATGCCAGGGCAGCTGGCCAGCAGGAGCGGCCCCTCAGGACACTGCCCTCACCCCTGCATCTCTGGAGAACTCCTGGCAGCAGTGGGGGGACAGGGCGAGCCGCAGGAGCCCCAGGAGCTAGGAGAAGAGTTTGCTGTGTTTTCCTCCTGCCTGGATGGGTATAGGGGACAGCCAGGAAAAAGGGTTTGGGGAGCATGTTGAAAAGGAGAGGGCGCAAGGGCTGTCCCCACGGGGGACTCCAGGACCTTACACCAGCTTTGCCCTGAACTTCATGCATTGTAGCTTCGTGCACTGCAAAAGCCTCTGCGATCATGGTCTTCGAGTCCCACCCCCAGGGCAAATGAGGAAACTGAGTCTGGAGGGAGGCGTCCTCCGCGAAGCCCCCTGCTCATGTCTAGGGAAGGCTTCATCTCTGGGACCCCGTCTTTCTGACTGTAAGCAGGGGGAGGTTCAGATGGTTGACCGAGCCTGCACCGTGAGTCTGTGGACTTTGGATTAGACAGAGTCTGGTAGATGCTGGCCGGGGGACCGGCAGGTGGTATCTGTGCCGTGTGGCCCGCACTAATGCCATGACTGACCGTGTAGAAGGCTAGCGGTGTCTGAGGGCAACGTGGGCGCTGCTCCTCTCTTCTGTGCAGCTTGTGGCCCAGGGGTCAGGGGAGGGCAGTCAGGGCAAGGGACCCCCTGTAGTCTTGCCAGGAGACTCTGCATCTCTGTCCACAGCTGCCGCCTCGTGTGGGACCTGAGCCAGCAGAAAGCAGATGGGAGTCCGTGTTTGCTGAGCGACTGAAAGGTTGACTGAGTGAGTGAATGAAAGAGTCGTGGTCACAGAGCAGGCACTAAGGGCACACAGAGCTCATTACTGAGAACAAGAAGCCAGTCTGAAAGGGGGACAAGCTGTGCGATGCCCACCGTGCGACATTCTGGAGAAGGCAACACAAAGAGGACAGCAGAAGGATCCATAGTTGCCACAGAGGGGCTAGAGGGAGAGAGGAATGGCTCAGCAGAGCACAGAGGAGTTAGGGGGCAGAGGAATTCCTCTGCATGGGGGACATGGGCCCTACGTTCACCCAAGCCCAGAAGAGGCTCAACCCCAGGAGTGAACCCTAAGATGTTGGTGGACAAGGGCATGTCACTTGCAATAAATGATTAATGGATGAAGAGACAGAAAAGCTCATTACCCTGCCTTGATTATTATACATTGGGTACGAGTAGTGAATTACGATAATGTACCCATAAACAACCCTGCAGCCATAGCCCTGTGGCATCCGATCCCGTCAGACCTCGGAAGCTAAGCAGGGTCCGGCCTGGTTAGTACTTGGATGGGAGACCACCTGGGAACACCAGGTGCTGTAGGCTTGGGAGAAGGACCCGGCAACCCACTCCCAAAAATCAATCAGCCATTGAAAATCCTATGAATAGCAGAGAAGCACTGACCGCAGCATTTCCTCTATTGTACATAGGGTCAGACACTGACTCGTCGGCACCCAACAACAACAACCCATGAACATGTATTAATGTTATGTCTCCCTAATGAAAGAAATGAGGGCTGGGGACGTAGTCCAATAGAGCACTTGCCTAGCATGCACAAGGCCCTGGGTTCATCCCCAGTGCCTCAAAAACATGAGGTGAGTTGGTCAATTGCTAATGCAGAGGCGAGGGCAAGGTGTTTGGAGGGCTTCTGTGTGGGTCCTTCTCCACCTGCCCACAAAAGCCCAGGAGATGTCTGGCAAGAGCAGGGACACCAGGACACAACCTATGGGGAGAAGGGCTTCCAGGGCCAGGCAGGTCAGGAGGGAGGCTGGCTGGCTCTCTTTGGTATTCTGTGAAATTTTATCAAGAGCATGCATATGCCTTTGAAAAAATTTAAATGAAAAAAGGCTGGGTTCGTGGCGCATGCCTGTAATCCCAGCGGTTTGGGAGGTGGAGGTGGGAGGATCGCAAGTTCGAGACCTGAGGCAGTCTGTGTAATTTAGCTAGACCCTGTCTCAAAAAGTAAAAAATATGGGCTGAGAGTGTAGCTCAGTGGTCCAGCACTTGCAGAACATGCAAGTGCGAGGCCCTGGGTTCAAACCCCAGTACCACAAAACAAAACAAAACAAAACAAAAATTAAATGTAAAAAGCAAAACAAGCTGCAAAGGAAATAAGAAAGAAACAAGATTCTCCACCTGACATTCTCCTTTCTCCAGCCTGGGTTCATCCTAAAACTCCCTCTGGGTGTGACAATGACCTGAAAATGAAGGGAGGGGCAGTTCATACTTTTGTGCCTATGCCCAGGGGCTGGCTCAGCAGAGAGGCAAGGAGGGAAAAGGTAGGGCCGGCAGGCGGAGCAGGCTGCGGGTCTTTGAGTCACCAGGTGAGGATGTGAGGAAATACGTTCACGGAGCATCTGCCGCGTGCCCAGCTCTGTTCACCGGAGCTACAGGGAACTTGGAAACAGCCGCTGCTCGCTTGGACTCCAATCCTGGGGAAGAATTTTTTCCTTTGAAAAAAAAAATTACTTGATTAAGCCTTTTAGCCAGAGGGGAAATGAATCACATTAACTAATTCAAGAAAGGAGAATACATGCCACAGGAAAAATTTTTGTGATCAGTGAATTCAGTTCAAGTCCAGAGTTATGGCCAAAGAGCTGGTTGGAACAGGATGATGAAGCTTAATACGCATTTAGAAGGGCTGCTTAGAAGAGAAATGATAAGCAGCTTGGTAATCATCTACAACTAAATTTCTTGTAATTTCAACTAAAGCTCTCCAAATTGAGAAGGGGAAGGGGGGAGAATGAGAAATACCCTAAGGGCTTTTATCTTATCTGGCAGAACAGTTATTTTTCTACTCTTGATGCCAATAGCAGATACAGGTTCTAATATCGGCCAAATTTTAAAGATACTCATTAGAAGAAACAAACAGCCAATGAAAACCCTATGAGGGTCACTAAGAGTCAGACCCAACTCGGTGGCACCTAACACCACCACCACCACAAATTAGAAGAGCAGAAACTATACATACCGTACCTTACAAAGAAGATATATTTACATCAGGCACAGGGACCCAGGCCTTTAAACTCAGCCACTCAAGAGGCTGATGCAGGCGGGTCACGAGTTTGAGACCAGAGGCAGCCTGCGAAACCTAGCGAGACCTGTCTCTAAATAAAAAAAGTTAAAAATGGGCTAAAGATGCAGCCCACTCCAGCGGTAGGGGACTTGCAAAGTGTATGCCATGCCCTGGACTCAACTCTCAAATATCACACACACACACACACTCACACACACACACACACACACACAAGAATAAATACATAGAGATTAATATCAATAAAAGCCTGCAGCCGTAGCCCTGTGGCATCCGATCCTGTCAGATCTCGGAAGCTAAGCAGGGTCGGGCCTGGTTAGTACCTGGATGGGAGACCGCCTGGGAACACCACATTCTGTAGGCTTGGGAGAAGGACCTGGCAACCCCCTCCCAAAAATCAATCTGCCATTGAAAACCCTATGAACAGCAGAGAAGCACTGACAATAGTGTTTCCCCTGTTGTACAGAGGGTCGCTATGAGTCGGATACAGACTCGACAGCACCTAACAACAACAACAACAATATCAATAAAAAGGATCAACTAGGCATAGTGGTGCATGCCTGTACTCCCAGCTACTTAGAAGCCTGAGGCAGGAGATAGCAAGTTTGAGGGGATCCTGGGGCAACTAGTGAAGCTCTGTCTCAAAAAAAAATAAAATAAAATAAAATAAATAAATAAATAAGAGTGAGTATGTGGCCCAGTGAGAGCCTGTCTCAAAATTTAAAAAACAAAGAAATAAAAAGGAGTGGGTGTCTAGTATATGTGAGGCACTGTGTTTAATCCTCAGTACAGCAAAAATAAATAACTGAATAAATAAAATAAAGATCCCATATACAGAACTCTCACAGGCGCATTACCTGCCCATATTGTGGGAATTAACATCAAATTTAAAAAGCAAACCTCACTTGAATTACTTGAATTACTCGAAAATTACTTGAAAATTTTAGCAAACACTCTTCCTCAAAACTCTTCCATCAAAGAGATCAGCAAAACTGAAATTACAACATTTGACAAATGATTGGCTATGATAACACTACACATCAATTTATAGGATGCAGCCAAAGCCATATCAGAAGTGAATTCATACCTTTATATTTTTACATTATTAAATCATAAGGAGTACAAATAAATGAATTGAAGACCTAATTCAAGAAAACTAGATGATAAATATTCTCCTTTCTTGAATTAGTTAATGAATAATGACCAAAAAATAGGGGGGAAAAAAAAAAGAAAGAAAGAAAATTATCCTAGTATGGTGGCGCATGCCTGTGATCCCAGCAACTCGGGAGGTAGAGGCACAAGAATACCAAGTTCGAGGCCAGGGCAGCCTGTGTAACTTAGCAAGACCCTGCCTCAGCATTTAAAAAGCTGGGAGTGAAACTCAGCAGTAGAACACTTGCAAAGCATATGTGACACCCCGGGTTCCGCCCCCAAGTACCATTAAAAATAAAAAAGGGGAAAAAAAAAGAGAAAAGAAAGAAAAGAATAAGATAAAACCGCCATAATAGCTAATTAGAAAGAAGGAAACATTAATGTCAGTAAGCCGTCTAAGGAGAAACAAAGAGCTGGCCCTTTGAAAAGAGGACAGGAGAAGAGACGTATCAGGACGTGATACGCTGTGCAGAGACCTTAAATCAGTTGACAGAGTTGGTGGGGGCTGCTCAGCTGGGTGGTCAGGAGAAGCCTGCAGGCAAAATTTGGGTCCTGCCTCCCCACTTTTATTGACAGTATGCTTGGGAGGTAAGAGCTGCCTGGTTGGGGTTTTCCACTCACCGCCCCCCCAAAGGTGTCCCTTCCACCTGGCCCCCAGGGCTTTTGCCAAAGTGCCCGAGTCTTGGAAAGAAGGTCCTTTGTCTCCAGAAAGGTGGGCTGACAAGGCTGAGGAGCCTCCCCCACGCATGGCCCACGCCTGGGATTCCACCGCCCCGCTCCAACTCTCTACCTACGACTCAAGTCTCGATCTGAGCCCCAAACCCAGGCTCACAGGCAGGCCGATTGTTTATCCACCGGTATTTTTTTAAGGCAGCATTTAGAAAGGACGGCCAATCAGCCTTGCTGTCCAGGGTTAGGCTCAGCCCATTACTGGCAGTGACTGAGCTCTCTGAGCCTCTCCTTTCTCACCTGCGTCAGGGGATAAAGGGCACTGTTGTGAAGGACAGGGTTTTGCATGAATGTGCCCTGAAGACGGCCAGGACTCAGAACGCTGGTGCGTCCCTCCCACCTTGCATGGCTTACAGAGAGACTGCTCCAGGCTCCCTCAGCTCAGATAACTCTGCCTGGAGGAGCCCATAGCCTGATGGGGGACTGTGGGCACGTTTCAAGTTCAAGGTCCACACCCAGGTAAAGCAGAAAGTGTGCCTAAATGGGGGAAGGCATATGTTGTGGGGTAGAAAAGACAAAGGGGGCTGCCCAGTGCTGGGGGATGTACAAGAAAGCTCTACCCTGGCCCCAGGGCACCGCTGCCACCCAAAACTGACTCAAACTGTTGTTGTTAGGTGCCGTCGAGTCCGACTCATAGCGACCTTCATGGGGTTTTCAATGGCTGACTGTTTCAGGATTGCCTTGGGAGTGGGTTGCCACATCTTTCTCCCATTTTTGCAGTGCTGGGAATTGAACCCAGGACCTCAGAGACTACATAGTGGCGCTCTACCAACTGAGCTATCTCCCAGTCCTCTTGATAAACCTGGGGAGTAGTATTTTGCCCCTACACAGCAGTTGAAGAAATAGCATTGAGAGGTGAAGCAGAGGCCAAGCTAGGGTTTTCAATGGCTGATTGTTTCAGGATTGCCTTGGGAGTGGGTTGCCACATCCTTCTCCCATTTTTGCGGTGCTGGGAATCGAACCCAGGACCTCAGAGACTATATAGTGGCGCTCTACCAACTGAGCTAAATCCCAGTCCTCTTGATAAACCTGGGGAGTAGTATTTTGCCCCTACACGGCAGTTGAAGAAATAGCATCGAGAGGTGAAGAAGGGGCCGGGCTGGCATGCGAACCTGACCTGGCTCTGCCCACATTGCCTTGCCTCCCCCGATGGGCAGAGGTCTTGAGGTAGGAGCTCAAAAGGCTGTGGGGGGGTCTGGTGGAAATGAGTCCTTCTGCTGGGAAGGAAGAAGGGGCCCTGGGCAGGAGCGGCTCGGAGGACCCGGAGCCCCCCAGCCTGGAGGTTTTCCACAGGGGGAAGTAATCTGGAAGCCCCAGCCAGATGCTGACTGCCCCACAGCTGGATGCCTTGCAGGGCCCTCTCCCCTCGCCCTCCTGTTTCCCGGCAGTGGACACATGTGTTCAGTGGGAGGAAAAATACCAGCCAGGGGTGACTTTCCTTGCAAGTGGCCTGGGGAATTCCTTCCAACCAGCCGTCCCTCTGGGCTGTGGTGTCTGTGGCAGTGGGGGGTGGCTGTGATGGAGGTGGGGACAGCTGGGCCACTTACTGCCCAGAATAATCCTTGGGTTTGGGGAAAAGCAGAGGCAACTGTCCTGCCCAAGACAGGAAGGAGAGCAGATGGCAATGATGTCCTGCGTGACAGGGGTGATCATGCTGGGTCCCTCTGGCTGCCCTCATGCCAGAGGTAATCCCCTGACCCCACAAGAGGAAGACACAGGCCCAGGCAGTGACTCACATAAAAGCACACTCTTAGCAAGTGGCGGGGCTGGGATTGAACACCAGCCAGTACAACGCCATTATCTAGGTTCTTTTGTACCCAGCAGATTTGCCTCACAGGCCAGAGTTGGGGTGGACTAACAGGATGCAGAGGTAGATCCCAAAAAACCTGGGATGTGGTTTGAGTTCCAGCCCTTCCTCTCCCCAGCCTCTGAGTCTTCACCTCAGAAAAGGAGCCCTGCCTCCCCGCCAGACTGTGAGAAAGGATGAGATGAAAGAGGGTCCCCTGAATACATTCTGACTTTAGTTGTTAATTGCAAAGAGAAAACAGAAATACTACCCACATCGGACTGACTGAAGGTTGGGAGTGCAGGGTGGGCAAAGGCAACATAAAATCAAGAAGGAAAGCCTCTGGCTTTTCTATAGCAGCAAATACATCAGACCCCAACAGAGGAGCATCTATAGATAGGAGAGAAACAGGTTGTATTGCTGTATTCCTTCATTTTTCATTGCTATGACAAAATACCTGAGGCAGGCTAACTTCATAAAGAAAAGAGATTTATGTCGTTCACAGTTGTGGATATTGAAAGTTCTAACAATGTGATTTAGGCTCTTGAAGCCCCTTTCCCTTGTCTGCGTCACCTCATTGCACGTGGCAATCCATGGTGGGAGTGTGTGTTAGAGGGAAGGAGCCCATCGCCAAACAAGAAGCTGGAAAGGCTGGGGGCTCACAATCCTTCATGAGGGCATACCCCCAATGACCTAAAGATCTCCCACTACGCCTTGCCTGTTTTTTTGTTTGTTTTGGTGGTGCTGGGGATGGACCCCAGGACCTCATACATACTAAGCAAGTGCTGTATCACTGAGCTATACCCCCAGCCCAAGGTCCCACCTCTTAAATGTTCCACACCACCTCCCAATACCACCACCCTGTGCACCAACGCCCTAATACATGAACCTTTGGAAGCGACACTCAAGCCACGTCCAAACCATAGCAGAGTGACAGCGGCAGAAATACATGCCCAGAAAAAATGCCACTCCTGCAACCATCATGGAAGACATCACACAAAGACTTAGGCCAGCCGACAGAGGTGTGAGTCAACATGAACAGGTTGGGGAAGGATTTGCTTCTACCTTTTCCTTTATTTTGTTGGAACACCAGATTAGGGGATCAGTCACAGATGGGCTTTGCAGCGTGGGAGGCAATTGCATCTTCCCAGAGCTCCGTCCGTGGGCTCCACAGCCAACTGCTTTTCCCCAGGTTACCAAAGACCACTGGGTCCACTCGCTCAGGACTGGTGCTTAGGTGTGAAGGGAAATTGTAGGGGATTGTGGGATAGCCCCAAGGGATAGAGAGGAGCCTTGGTTTGGATATGGGCCTATCTAGCCCACCTGGAGGTCTGATCTATGGCCTGAGGCAAGATGGCCCCCAATGATTTAAATGTCACTCATAAGTGGTTGTGATCAGCCCCTGGCGCCACTATATGATTGGCTGGCTGCCATTTTGAGGCCGTTACTATATAAGGACAGTACACAGGGCACTCAGAAGCCATTCCATCGCCATCTGAGCCCTGTCATACCATCGCACAGTCCTGCTGCCTCATCACTGTGGAGGTCGAGCTTGCCGGACCAAGAGAGAAGTCTGCCTGTCCTCGCAGAGGCCACTCCATCACTGGACAGAGACAGAGAACATCAGGAACAAACAGCAGACCTACATGGAGGACATCCAGGTTGCTGGATCTTGACGGACGCCGCCAAGGCCAGAGCCATGATACTTCTGCTATCCTGAAGGGCGGCCTTGAGGGCTTGATTTCTTTAAAGGAACTATACAATAAAATCTGTACTGAAAGCATCCTGAAACCATCCATCTTTGACTCTCTCAACCGCACCTCGACAGTCCCCGCCAGTGTGGGGTCCTGATCCTGGTCGGAGATGAAAGAGCCAGCCTGTGCATCGGCCAAGGGGAGAGGCGACCCACAGGAAATCATTGAAGCAACAGTTTGCGAAAACGTTAAACATTTCATCTTAAATGAAAACATGCCTGTGCATTTATTTACTAGTTTTTTATGTAAGCAAGGCCTTTCCTCTGAGCACGAATTGGCTGATTATCTTTCTTACATAAACTAACCATAATTCACTCCCTATTTTTTAAAAAAGGAGAAAACGCATGGTTTATTGGTATACTTTTATTACAAAAGTAATAGTTATTCTTCACAGGAAACCTGGAAACCATTACAAAGAATAAAGAAAACCCAAAAGCTATCCATGGTCCTATAACCAAAGACAATACCACCACACATAAGGAGGTGTGTTGCATTCCAGATTCTTGAACCATGATGTATATACAATTTAGTGCCCTTTTTATTTTTTCAAAACTTGACGTGATCTCAGAAGTAGTCTTTCCCAACCAGATGTGGTGGCACCTGCCTGTAATTCTAGTACTCCAGAGGCCATGGCAGGAGGATTACGAGTTTGAGGCCAGCCTGGGCTCCATAGCGAGTTCCAGACCTGCTTCAGTGACATAGGAAGACTCTGTCAAAAATAAATAAAATGAAATTATAAAAAATTAAAAAGGCAGTCTCTCATTTTTGGCATAAGTCATCGCGTGGACATAGGATCATGTACTTAGCCATTTCCCTGGTCCTAAACACTTAGGACCTGCAGCCGTAGCACTGTGGCATCTGATCCTGTCAGATCTCGGAAGCTAAACAGGGTTGGGCCTGGTTAGTACATGGATGGGAGACCCCCTGGGAACACCAGGTGCTGTAGGGTTGGGAGATAGACTGGCAACCCACTCCCAAAAACAATCAGCCATTCAAAAACCCTGTGAATAGCAGAGGAAGCACTGACAATGGTATTTCACCTGTTGTACGTAGGGTTGCTATGAGTCAGATATCGACTCAACAGCACCTAACAACAACAACAACAAACATTTAGGGGGTCTTTGATGGCCCTTTTTTACATGATGAGCATCTTCATGCATGAAGCATTTCCTGGCCTTTTGATTCTTTTTGGCAACACCAAGCAAAAGAGAAAGGGGATCTTTTTGTTTGGTTGGTTGGTTGGTTTATTTTAGGTTCTTGATTGGCTTTGCCAAATTATCCCCAAATGGAGCTTTCTAGAGGCAGGTTTGGGAGCCATGTGACCCTCTCCTCCTGTAAGAAGACATTGCCTCCCTCAGTCTGTGACCAGCCCAGCACATACTAGCAAGCCAGGTTATTGTTTCCTTGGGGGCGAAGTTGAGAAGGTCTCACTGTGTAGGCCAGGCTGGCCTAGGAACTTGCAATCCTCCCAGCTCCATCTCCCAGTGCTGAGATTCCAGGCGTGCACCACCACACCCAGCCAGACCACAGTATTTTTTGTCGTCTTGGTTCCTGCGGAAGTCAGGAACGCGTGGTCAAATGTGCATTGTTAGACAGGGCTCTGGTGTCCCACTAGAGGCAGCCTACTGTTAATAATCGTCCCAAATATTGAAAAACAATTGATGCTTTTGAATTGTGGTGCTGGAGATGTCTATTGAATATACCATGGACTGCCAAAAGAACCAACAAATCTGTTCTAGAAGAAGTGCAACCGGAGTGCTCCTTGGAAGCAAGAATGGCCAGACTGCGTCTTACATATTTCGGACATGTAGTCAGGAGAGATCAATCCCTGGAGAAGGACATCATGTTTGGAAGAGTGGCAGGTCAACGCAAAAGAGGAAAACCCTCCATCAGATGGATTGACACAGTGTCTGCAACAATGGGCTTAAACAAATAAGATCGTTTGCCTGGCACAGAATCGGCAAGTGTTTCCATCTGTTGTACATAGGGTGGCTATGAGTCGGACTCGACTCGACGGCACCTAACAACAACAACAACAAATATTGATAGCACCTGCTAATAACCCACCCCATTTACTGATACAGATACTGAGGCTCAGAGAGGAAGCCCAGGCACAGCCCTGTGACTTGACTTCCCTCTTGGTCAACTTCAGAACGGAGTGGGAGGAGAGCCACTTCGGCTGCCCACCTCCCGCCTGGCAGCAGCTGGGCGGATCAGACTCACAATGCGCCAGGCCAGGCCTCCCAGAGGATTTTGTTTCTGGCTGCAAAGCTGTGAAATACAAGGGGAAGTCAGCAAGCTCAGGCATGTCAGAAACACTTGGTGAGCCCAGCTCAGAAAGTGGGGATTTTCCACCTGGGTTAGCCCCAGGGCCCAGCAGGAAGCCTGCGCTGTAGAGGTCTCCCAGCCCCAGCAGCACACGAGTCCCCTCCCCCCAGCCGACCTACAAACCCTGGCTCCTGGGCTGGGGTGAGAGAGGAGAACCAACAGACACAAAGACGCAGAAATAGCACAGGCTCTGCCTGCCCACCTCCCCACAAGAAGGTAGCCTGGAGGGGCCAAATAAGTAAGATGGTGGTGCCAGACTTAGCTGGCTACAGCTAGGGGTCCTTCTGGAGACTGGTGCCCTCCTTTTTCACCTTGAAAATTGGCTGGAGTCACCCCAGCTACCCTTTCCCTTGGACCATTAAGGAAAAGTCAAGCCATGGGTTTACATGCATTGTCACCTGCAGTACCTTCACATCCTGCAGATAAAATACCTGCCTTGAACCAGGAAGGGTATGGTCAGGGGGTGGGGGAGTGGACCATAGCCTCCCAGCCGAGCACTGAGGATTGGGGAGCACTGGACATTAAGGACAATGTCGGGACACAGGGAGAAAGGAAGGGGCTGAGGCCAGTGGAGATGGTCGGGCAGTTCCTGGGGTGGAGAGCGGGCTTCTGCATAGGAAGACCAAGCTCTCCTCACCCAAGACTCCCAGCACTGTGACCGAGTGCATGGGGCCCCCACAACAACAACTGTCTGACCCCAGCTGGTCTGTGCTGAAGTTCAGCTCACTGCTGACATGTCTACCTAGAGCTGCCACAGGCTTCACTGGGCACGACTGTCCCAATCTGAGATTCCCATCCATGCCCCAAATTGTGACCTGTACTCTTGACCTGCCAGCTATAAATAAAGGGTTCCTATGGCCCCTTCCTCAAGTCCAACAATTTGCTAGAATGGCTCACAGACTTAGGGAGATGTTTACTTACACTGACAGAGTGATTATGAAGGACACCATTCAGGAAGAGCCAAATCTCAGATGTACAGGGTGTCGTGAGGGGAGCTCAGAGTTTCCATGTCCTGGACACTCCATGCATCTGCCGACCCAGAACCTCTTCCCACCATCTTTCGAGTATCTTTACCAGTCCTTCACCATGTAGGCATCACCTCAATCTCTGGCTCCTCTCCCCATCTTCAAGGATAGGAGCTGGCGCTGAAGGCTCCAAGAGTTTTATCATAACTCGATCTTTTCACAAGCACTTGAAATGTTGCTATTCCAGATTAAGATTTGCTAAGTGTATCAAATACACGGGCTGGGATTTGGCTCAGTTGGTAGAGCGCTGCACTGCAGTCTCTGAGGTCCCGAGTTCGATTCCCAGCACTGCACAAATGGGAGAAGGACCTGGCAATCCATTCCCAAGGCAATCCCGAAAGAGTCAGCCATTGAAAACCCTATGAGGGTCACTATGAGTCGGATACCGACTCGACAACAACAACAACAACATCAAATACACGTCAGTTTCAAAGAGTTGATAGGAAAAAAGTCATATAAAGTAGCTCATTAATGGTTTTTTATATTGATTTCATATTGAAACAATAATGTATTAGATCTTGTCTTAGTCCATTTTGTGATGCTGTAACAAAACACTTGAGGCTGGGTAATTTATAAAGAAAAGAGATTTATTTGGCTCACGATTCTGGTTGCTGAAGGATACAAAGATCACGGTACCTATGTCCCGGCAAACTCCCTCTGGCTGTGTCACCAGATAGCAGAGAAATAAAAAGGAACTAGCCATGGGCTGGGATTTGGCTCAGTGGGTAGAGCACTGCTCTGCAGCCTCTGAGGTCCTGAGTTCAATTCCCAGCACCACGAAAATGGGAGAAGGGCCTGGCAATCCACTTCCAAGGCAATCTCGAAACAGTCAGCCATTGAAAACCCTATGAGGGTCGCTATGAGTCAGATACCAACTCGACGGCACCTAACAACAACAACAACAAGCCATGTGCAAAAGGGGCATACGCAAAAAGGAAATAAGAGACCAGGAAAGGGTCAGGCTCGCTCTTTGGTAACAACCTACTCAAGTGAGAACTAATCCAGTCTCAACAGATCTGACCTGTTCTCAAGAGACAGCATTAATCCATTCATGAAGCCCCCAGGACCTAACTGCCTTCCCCTACGCCCCGCCTCTTAAGGGTCCCACCCCCTCTACACTACCACACTGGAGACCAAGCTTCCAGCTTGTGAACCTGTGGGGAAGGAACCACATCCAAGCCACAGCAGATACATTGATTAAATCAAATGCATGATCAAAGTTAAGTTCATCTGTGCCTTATCCTTTTTCTTAGTGTGCCTACTGTTGTTGTTGTTGTTATTGTTAGGTGCCATTGAGTCAATATCCGACTCATAGCGACCCTCATAGGGTTTTCAGTGGCTGACTGTTTTGGGATTGCCTTGGGAGTGTGTTGCCAGGTCCTTCTCCCATTTTTGCGGTGCTGGGAATTGAACTCAGGACCTCAGAGACTGCAGCACAGCTCTCTATCAACTGAGCTAAATCACAGCCCATGTACCTACTAGAAAATTTAAATTACTTCTGGGGCTCACATTGTGTTTTGGTTGGAGAGGCTGCTTTTAGGTTATGGAGACCCTATGGAAGAGACACCTGGGGTTTGGAGGAAAAGACAGTAAGAGATGGCAAAGCAGCCTGAGACAAAAAAATACTCGAGAAGTACCAACCAACCCAATAAGTAAGATATTCAGATTCTCATTCAAGAAAGCCAGCTGTGGGGAAAAATAGCCTGGAATTTATAAGATGACTGGAAATCAGAATACAGGACAGTTGATGCTCTCAAGTTTATTTTAGATGTGACAGTGGTTTTGTGGCAATGCTTTCTGAGATGCTTACTGAATAATTACAGATTAAATGATAAATATGCAGGATTTGAAGTTGCAACTGGATCAGCGTGCAACTTCATGGTAAATGGAGAAAAGATTGAGGCTGTCCAAGATTTTGCTTTACTTGGTTCTACAATCAACATCCACGGAAACAGAGTCAAAAAACCAAAAGACTCATTGCTTTGGGAAAAGCTGTTGCAAAAGACCTTGTAAAGCATTGAAAAGGAAAGGTGGTGCGCCTGATTCATGCCATGGTATTTTCAGTCACATCATATGCTTGTGAAAGCTGGATGTTGAATAAGGAAGACAGGAGAAGAATTAATGCTTTTTTGGAATTGTGGTGCTGGAGACAAATATTGAATATACCATGACTGCCGAAAGAACCAACAGATTACCTTAGAAGTGGTGCAACCAGAATGCTCCTTGGAAGCAAGGATGGCTAGACTGCGTCTTACATATTTTGGATATGTAGGTAGGAAGGACCAATCCCTGGTGAAGGACATCATGTTTGGGCGAGTGGTGGGTCAACGAAAAAAAGGAAGCCGCTCACCTAGATGGATTGACACGGTGTTTCGAACACTGGGCTTAAACACAAAGAAGATCATGAGCATGGCACAGTGCCCGAGACTGTTTCGTTCTATTGTACGTAGGGTCGTACAATAGACGACGCTACCAGCGACTGTCTGAGTCAGACCTGACTCTACAACACCTAACAAGAACATGCAGGATTTCCATCAAATAAACCAGAGGGTGCTGTTGAGGATAGGAGAAGTATTGGCTGTGAGTTGGAAGTTATTGAAGCTGGGTGATGGGTTCATGCAGTGTCATGAGGCTGGTCTATCTATTTGGGCATATATTCAAATTTTTCCATAATAAAAAGTTTGTAAAACACAACTTTGGTCCCGCCCCAGATCACCTAGTTTCAAACCCCAGGTTGACTTTTGTCCCTACATTGTGAGGGTCTATCTGCTGTGTGTTCAGAAACGTGGAAACAAAATAAAATAAATGAAAATATATGGCAGGCAGTTTATACATGGTCACCCATCCCCCCAGCACCCCATTCAATGAAGTCGCCTCCATTTCAGCAAGAGACTAAGTCATCTGCTCCAGGCCATCCAGCTAGCCGAGGCAAAACCAGGACGCCTCACGTGTGTCTGACTCCGAGCCCAGGCCCGTGGGAGCCCCTGGGGGCTTGCCTTTTCCTGTCCTCTCTGAGTCTCCAGCCCAGAGAGGGTGGGGGCCCATTGCTCTGCAGACCACTCCCTCACCACTCCATTCTGGCAGAACCCGGAGCTCTGGAATTCCGAAGCCTGACTCCCTCGTTCTGGGGTCTCCACAGCCAAATCAGCAGAGGTCCCACGGCCAGGCGAGGCTTCGACTTGGGCAGGGCTGCTGGCAGGCCTCCCACGCAGGGCCAGCCCCAATCCTCTGAGGTGGGGCGGGCTGTCTTCTCCATGCCACACCTAGTGAGCGCCTGGCTAAGACCGACTCATTCTGCCTTTGGGCACCCCTGGGTGAGGCTGGGAGCCTCTGAAAACTCTGAGAGCCTATCCCATTGACTCTGTTTGCATGCTTCTCAGGATGGGGAGCTCATTGCTTCTGCCTCTTCAGGGACATGGCTGTGCAAAGGTCCTCAGAATCATCAGTTACAACCCCACATCCTCCTGATGAGGAAATGAAGGCCCAGAGAGGTCAGCCATTGACCCACAGGCACACTGGTCCCCAGCGCTCTGCCCACAGGCAAAATTCCTTTGAGCTCTTTGCTATGGAGTCCCAAAGGAGAGATCACTGCTGGCTGAGAGGTCAGGGAAGGCAGGCTCCCCCAGGGAGGTGACATTTGTGATGGCCCTTGAAGGATGGCATTAGGATGGTGTTTGATGTCCTCATTCTTTGTGTCCTGCCCACTACATCTTCATCACGACATCTCACACAGAGAGTGGCATTTGCTGTTGTTGGGTGCCATCAATTGTATCCAACTGTTGTTGTTAGGTGCCATCCTGTCCAACTCATAGCGACCCTCATAGGGTTTCCAATGGCTGACTGTTTTGGGATTGCCTTGGGGAGTGGGTTGCCACGTCCTTCTGCCACTTTTTGTGGTGCTAGGAATCAAACTGGGGACCTCAGAGACAGCAGATGGCGCTCTACCAACTGAGCTAAATGCTAGCACTTATCCAACTCATAATGACCCTAAATCCAACAGAATGAAATCCTGCCCAACCCTGTGCCATGCACACGATCTTTTTATGTTTGAGCCCATTGTTGCAGCCACTGTGTTTCTTCTCATTTTGAGTCATGCCACATCAGCAAATGGAGGTCCCAGGGGCTTTACTCCATTCCTGTCATTAAGGTCAAGTCCACTTTGAGGAGGCAACTCTTCATCATGCATTTCTTGAATGCCTTCCAACCTAGAAAGCTCATTCTCTGGCACTATATCTGCTCCTCTACTATTCATAGGATTTTCCATGGCTAATTGTTTTGGGAGTGGGCTGCCGGGTCCTTCTCTCTAGTCTGTCTTATCTGGAAGCTCAGCTGAAACCTGTCCACCATGGGGGGCCCTGCTGGTATCTAAGATACCAGTGGCCTAGCTTTCAGCATCACAGCAACACACAAGCCCCACAGCAGGACAGGCTGACAGACACATGGCAGTTGCGTGGCCTACAGACCAGGAATAGATATTTGATTAAATGAATGAATGAATGAATGTGACAGGTGGGCCACTCCCAGGAGGTGAAAGGGGAAAGATCCAGGTCTCTTCAGAGCCAGTGGCTGGTGTGGAAAGTCCTTGGTCCCCAGATATGACGGTGCATAAGAAGGGACAAAACCCAGCGTTCTCTGCCCCTTCTGCTTGCTCTCTGGGCAAGGCCAACACCACTTAGTGACACAAAGGACTGTGTTCTCGCTGTGGCCGCCTCAGGATCTCTGTTTATTGTGTCTTCCTCCCCCTAATTACAAAACCAGGTGGGTAGGAAGCAAGTCACACCACAGACACCTGCACGTGGCAGAGAAGCTACAGCCGTAGCCAGCCTGGCAGAGGCCCCCAGCCAGCCACCCTCTCTCACTGCCCAGCAAGGCCAGTTTCCCCCACCCACTGGCATCAGGGACCTGCAGGGGGCTGGAGAGGCAGTGGAGAAACGGCTTCCCAGATATACAGGCACAGTTCCCACCCAGCCTGCCCCAAGGGACCCGAGTGTCAGCCACGCATGCTCCTGTCTGTACGCGCAGCCTTCCTTTCTTATGTGGTTTCTGGGTTTGTGCTCCGGAAAAGATGTCTATTTCCTCCTGTTCTGAGTGGCTTCCATACTCGTGACAGGAAACCTGGAACATTCGGGAACATGGGAAGAGGGCGTCTTTATCCTCACCAGAGGACATCTGCTCTAACACTGGGTGTGCGCCCACAGCACCGGGGTGTGTGCAGGCCCAGGGGCTTTGGTTTTGACCTGTGGCTCCGCCTTCCACCCTGGGCCAGGTCAGCTGGGCGATGGTAACGAGAGCGGAGGGCCTGGCCACTGGGACTCCAGGCCCTGGGTTCAAGATGAGGCTCAGCCACTAACCAGGTGTGCCAGGGCCTCCAAGTCCATTTCTGAGGGGCTCTGACAAAACGCTGTCCGAGAACGTTTCCCACCCCAATATCCCAGGATTCTGCCACATGACCCTGGGAGGAATTTCCAAGGGTGGGAGAAAGGAGGACGGAGGTGGATTCCTACGCCTCAAGTGAGATGGCCTCTGGAGCAAGGCCCCCAAGGCCCCAGGCTGTGAGCCCCTCTGTGTTGGGGTCTGAGGCTTTATATGTAGAAAACGATGGTCATGTTCCATAAGAGACAGGATGTTCTGCTGCTCCTTTAAGGACCTACAAAGTGTTTCAGAGCCACTAGACAAAGAAAGTGCTGTTCCTGGGAGAGTTAACTTTTACCCTAAAAAATAAACAGAAGCGGTTGTATGCCTTCAAGGTTGTATGCCTTCAAGGACGGCTGAGGTTGTAGATAATAAGCTGAGGTT